>JABFQA010000062.1:0-31800 GCA_022817065.1 Probaryconus sp. ZL-2020
ATTATTTACATTTTTATTGTGTTAACAAACAGTCAATACTTCGTACTTTAGTTCCAAAAACTCAGAGGAATTAAAAGCTTAGTTTCAATTGACAAAGTGCAATACGAATTTTTTTGCAAATATTTTTCCTTCAATTTACCTTTTATGAAATGTTCAGCCGGCGTGGAAGAAGATACAAAAAGAAAATATAAGAAATAATAATAAAGAAAAAAACCTCGGATCGTTTGCGAATTCAGCGAGTTACTTTTTACACGGTTGCGAGGATCGACAGGATAAAGATTGCGCAAAAAGATCAGAGAAATTCGAATGGTTGAGCTCATACGGAAAGGTATCAAATTTATACATAAATCCGTTTTATACATGGCGACTACTTGCAATTCGCGCGAACGCCGTGCGCTCCGGCGTCGAAACCAATTATCTACTCAGAAAACGACGAGGGAATCGTTGGTCCTCGCTTGCATACGCGGACTTTGTAACAGGAACGTGTACAGTCGATCGAAAAAGTTTACCACTAACGACCATTTCACACAATTTATTACGCATCAATTTAAATATATCCTTTCAAAAATAATACCAGAATAAAATCAATTTTTCATCATTACTCATGGTTCAAAGTTATAAACAATTTTATCCCCTTTGAAAAATGTAGAAAAGGAGCCGTACAAATTTTATTGTTCTTATTTTACGATGGAAAAATAAAAAGATTTTTGATTGGCCAGTCCTTTACTGACCGTGCCAACAAAATGGCGAGGTTTTGCAGAGTATCCTTTCATCAAAATGGCGTGCAATAAAAGTCAAATAAATTTTCAAGTTGCCCAGTTGATTAACTGACATTTAAAGATTTTTTTTTTTGTGAAATAAAATGTTTTCAACAATCTTTCGATCAATTCATACGAGAAACTAGAAAGATAAATTCAAATGGAGTCGCTGGACATTGACACAAGACATATTAAACTATTACATGTATAATACACAAGTACCGATTATACGATTCACGCATAGTAACATTAAAGTAGTGTGTGTAGCGAGAAATAGTTCAATTCCTGTAAACAATAGCATAACATTTAACATACTTCTATCATAAGTGGTGCAATAATCAGCTGTTGGGTGTCCGCCATGCGCCTCCATTTGAAATTTACCTTCGAGGGGGTAACACCTACTTGAAACAAAGTCCGTCAATTATCAGTTGTAACGCCGATGTCAATAGGTTTCTATTACGAACCGGTTTCATAAGTTTTATAATTAGCGCACGTCAATCTCAACGATTAACGAATAGAACTTTTTCTAATAATCTATCAATTTAGTCGCAAACTGTGCGAAGTTAACTTAAAGTAGCAACGTATCTAGTAGTCTGTAATATTTCATCAGCTTTATAATAATTATGACACCGGTGAAAATCGAAATGGCAAGGGGTTGTGCACGGTGCTCGAATACGCATTGTTGAATATTTTATAAATATATAAATATAAATGTTTATATATATACATATGTGTCATGAGAGGTATCCCCACAATTGTTTTACGTTGTGAAATTATTGTCTTCCGATGAATTTTGTTTTAAGGCTTTTAAAGCGATTATAACAAATTGTTATTGTTTTACTTTTACTAAAAAATTAGTTGTAAATATTTTTTTATATATATATATGTCATTATTTTTGCTCGAAAAAAGAAACTTTTTTTTTAAATTATTTTTTTAAGTTCTCCGATAATGAAATCAAATTTAGATTATAATTACTTTTTATTAAATTTGTAGTTCTTTAGGTATAAAATTTTTTTCGAGCAAAATTTTAAATTATTTTCTGTATATAAATTACATGGGTCTGACATTGTACGAAAATTGATAATAGAGAACCGTCCTTTGAACTTAACGAAATGTGGAAATATTGTCCGAAATGGAAATATTGTAATTTGAAATTCAAAAAGAAAAGTACAATGTTAATACCGAAGATTTTCTCTTTGCGTTCGACTCAAAATTTCGAACTGGGGATAAGATCATGAAAGCTCGAAGAGACAAAAAAAAATTGTACATTGTTTTGTAAAGATACATTTATTTATATCTGTGATAAAGGCAGGAAGAAAAAAGCATTGGGGAAATTTAAATAAATAAAAATCGAAGACGAGTGTGTTTGTTTGTTTGTGTGCATGTATGTATGTTGCACTCTGGCGGGCAAGAAATAAAATGGCAATCGATGCTCGTGCATTCTTTAGAGCGCATATTAATATACGAATAGACGACAACAATAACGTTCTGTAAATAATCGGAGAGCCGCGGTCGAAAAGCTACTTGTTGTGAATATAAATAGTAAAGGTATTAGGCGTAATAATGATAATATAAATACATAATTAGATTTTAATCGATTGTTCGTACAGATTCGATTGTAAATTACTTCAAAGAAATTGTACATAATTCTCAATGTGAATATAGATAAATATATCTATTATTATATATTATATTATGGATATCAATATCACATTATATTATATTATTGTCTACTGCAATTATAAATTCATATTATATTAAAAGAAGACTATTATGTTATATATATGCTTCATGTTATATTATTTTTCCAATTCATAAAATCCCACATTTTACAAAAAACTTGATCCTTCCATTTGTCTTTACAGGTATCTATCTACCGATCAAATGCTTAAAAAAAATTCTTATTGATTTAAATTTGAATACTAAGAGAATTTGATTGCGAAGAAAGGAAGGTAAAATATTTGTTGTCATTTGTAAGTTCATGAAAAACTGTATAAAATGTTGTTTAATGTCGATGTAAATTTGATTTTACGCAATGTCTTCAATGAAGGTAAGTGAGTATTATTTGGTCGTATTTTATTGTCGCAATTAAAGACACATTAAATGGCGCGGTGTGAAAATCAATGCAATTATTCATGCAAAAGTTTAATTGCCAAACAAATTCAGTTTTTTACGGCGACGTTAAAAACTGAATGGGTTTCAAATTTGAAATTCAAATCGTATAAAGCCGAATGGAATTTCGCGATTGTTGGCGATTTCATAGCTACTCGTTGGATATGATAATGGTTTCAATTTTTGCGAGCCGACGAGAAAGGAATGGCGCTGATCTTTGACACAAATTGTGAAAGATTTTAACAAATTTGGCAGTCGCGCCACGTACGGCATAAACATCGAAGGTGCATCCACTGTTTGACACTTTACAAAGAACTGTTGGTTTTTTGAATATCAGAACAATGGTACTTTTGTATTGGATGACAGCACGATGAATGTAAGTGCGATCCTTAAAAAGAACAATGGTCACTCTCACACTATCTTCAACTGCTGCGAATTTCGATTTCTTTCGGAAACATTCGACAAGGAAATACTCAAGTTTTACTCTGAAAGTCATTTTGTATTTTACAGGACGTTTGATTTCAACTTGTCTTTAGTTCATAAGTGATCACATCTCAAATAAACTGTTGGAATAACAGTAAAAATTATACGAAAAATTGCAAGTTTTGTATCCGTTGACATTATGAAATTATATTATATGAATAACAAACGTTTAAATTTTTATATTCCCATAACTTTCATATATAAATTCATATTTTACGCTTCGAAAAATTCTTTCATTCATTCACATGCAAAAATATTTTTATTACAAAAAAAAAAAAATTTCTCTACCCTAATTTCTTAAGTAAAACATGTTTCCGATAAATTAATTACATTGTACAGAATTTAAAGAATGTTACCACAAAAACTCGGTGTCTCCTTGTCGGACGTCGAAAAAGTAGCTAATTGATTTTAATTTCCTAATTTTAAAAATACTTTGCCTGGAAAGTACAGATATTATTTGTAAAATATTTATTGACACGAATGGGATTGTCACGTTTTAATTGAGTTTCATAAAATTTGATAAAGAAAAAACTGACACGGTATTCTTTATGAGATTGTAATTTAATTTATTTTAATTAATGTTATGTGAAACTTTGCTCGAATGTATGTAATCGATTTGATATTAATATCAAAAATTAAAATTAAAAAAAAATTTTTATCTGCCTGATTTCGTTATGCTGAATATAATCGCATTACATTAGTCAGTGAATGAGGTGACCAGAAAGTGACCTGTTTTTTCGCTCTTTCGGCAAGCGATGAGTTGAATTGGCCCATAAAAAGTAAAAAAAAGACAAACAAACTGGTTCAAATAATTCTCAATGAAATACAGTGACGCGGTACATTTCAATACAAAGTATTGTTAATAAATTTCGGATATTTTTTAAATATATTCTTGTTCCGTTATTAAGAAACATAAATTAACAAATAATTGATTAATTAATTAATAATATCTGAAAAATTGACGAGCCTTAATATAGTACAATTATTAAATTCATTTAATGGTCTCGTCAATATTTATCAATATAAATATACAATTTATTTTCGTGTCGTTAATTATCCCAGATGTTTATATATAATTTTGAGTAATATTTATATAGGAAACGTATGTAAATAAATAAATGAAAGGGTTAATGTTGAAGACAAAAAATACCAGGTGGCAGCATGAATCAACTGCAGTATTTTAATAATGTCGATGAGTAACAATTTTCTAAGCCATGAATCAATCATTTTTAAATTGAAATATAATAACTTATTATTATGATTTATACGTGAAATGTGAAAGAAATTTGCGAACACTGACAATATAAAGACTGTGGAATATAAATTATATTTATTTGCACCGACAAACATTCATGCAATCGTCAGAAATAATTTATTACAACATTAAAAAATTAATGAAATTGATATAAAATTTAAATGCAGCACTATTCATTATAAACTATTTACGAAACGTGAGAATTAAGTATGTCAAATTTATTTTACTTATTAAATAATTACATATGAATATTCTTATATCACTTTATAAGACACATTATCAGAAATTAAGACATTTTATTGATACCAGTTTTTGCAGAATGTAATTTATTTAATAATTAACTATTCCCTAAATTCTTCATAACTTTAAATATATATCTTTTAGCCAATTATTTACTCGACACAAAAATACTTCGGAATTGGTTATAGAACCAAACAAAGTCGTGAAAAACTCTGACGACGGGAATAACCCTCCGAATAAGAACATCATAAACTCGTTTAGAAACATTGTAAAAATACTCGTCAGAATCATAAATCCAGTTATTCCTGCGGTTCGTTTATCGTGCGGATTAAAGGACAAGTTGGCCGGACAAAAAGTGACGTTTTGAAGAAAAGGAAGGTTTACTACAGTGTAGTAAATATCCGCGGTACTTAAATTTGCGTGTATTTACTATGGTGCCACTTATTTTCAGTGGAAACGACGTGGCTCGCGAAAACGAATGCCCCGCTCGCGATAATTTCGGAAAGTTGCTGCAGAAGGGGAGGCGGGCCACTGTAGAAAGAGAGAACCCACTGCAGGGAGCTAAGAAGAACGGCGCTGTTAAGATCTCGTGGGCAGAGAGCTTTACGGCTTTACTTACAGTCCGTGCGCTTTATGCTCGACATTAAAATCAATTGCGGCGCCTTTATAGATTAGATAGACGCCTACGAGCCTACTCCAGACTACTGGTGGCACTGGAAAAGCGTCAAACATCTACTTATTGCTAAGCACATGTTCGACCAAATGCTCCTTGGATTCTACGAACTTTTCTTTACAATACCCATAGCATATTGTGGAAAAGTTTCTGGTTTCAAAGTTAAATTGAAAGAAAAAAATGAGAACAAAAGTTATTTATTATTATTAAAGATCCCCATTAAAAACTCATTGAATTTCATATTTATTTTCTTCTGTCAAAATATCCCTCATTCAATACAGTTGCAATTTATGTTCAACAATTTTCTCCCTTCTCAGTAATAGCTTTCAAAATCCTGATCATTTATTTTTTATCTTGCGGTATATGCAAGCTAAAATGGTTGACGACGACGAAACTGAAATGAAACAAGATTTCACACTTGTCAGAGTAAGCCATATCGTCATAAAGTTAAAGTCAGTTATCCAGATTCGCATGCGCATACGCAATCATGCAGCTGCCATTGAAGAATACATTTACCTATGTTCGCAGGTGTGGTTACTAAAATAATGTCAACCTTTCAATCCTCTCGATGCTTTCGTTGCGTTTGAGCATTTATTATTCATCATCGGGAACACGGTGTACATGTAAAAAAAAGAAAGTCCGTAGCGCGCAAAAATGCTACAAATGTTTCAGTCTCCACTTTTGCTCGGGACTCCAAGCGCCAGATGCAACTTTTTTCAGCTCAAGTTACTCGTTACACGACGTTGCATCGACATTGCACAACGAATGTAACGTCTCAATTAACTTTATCTTGATTAACGTTGTTTGTTTTTCACAAACGAAATTATATCGGTTTTGTTACGGAGGTTGAATAATGAGGACCTTTTTGTGACACGTGTTTTAATCATTTCACGTGAATATTTTTAGTCGGGAATTATTTAATTCACTTTGGCTTAGTTTGTAGAATAAGAATACGATGATATAATAAGTAAAATAACAGTCACGTTCAATAAAAAAAAGAGAAAAAAACTATACCATAAACGACGCTACGTTTTGCTCTTAAGAATTAAAATTATTTATGAGATTCGTAATAAATTGTTTACGAGACTGTCTTCGATGATATTGCATTCTCGGTCTATAAATTAATAACAAAATCGTTCTTATTGGATGACGAATAATGATGAAGAAACAAAATTTCTAATAAACATTCATTCCACAGAAAATACAACAGTTCGTACACGCAGGATTTGGAACTACCAATACACCTTTGTCTGTGGGAATTGTTCTAAAGCAAGCGTGCTTTCCCACACATTATTCAGGGTATATTGCCCCGCGTCAAGTGCCCTCTAACAACTATAAATTGGGCAACAAAAAGCGGCCGAATCCTGCTAAGACAAAGGAGTGAAGAAAGTCCAGGGTATAATCGTTGGTGCAGTGGCACTGGCTCTTATATCCTGCGGCGTATAACGGCGCTATAAAGTCATAACATACGGATCTCTCCGTCGTTCTTTTCCATCGCCAGAAAGAACTCTCTTTCCTGCCTTATGACTCTCGTGCTTCTCTCCGTAATACGAAATACGAAATACGAAATACGAAATCCCGCGGTATAATACGAGCGAGGGTAGCGTGCGCGCTGCCGCGGCAGATGCAGCGCGCCGCTCAACTTTACAAGACTCGGCTATATAACAACGGCCTTATATCATTTGCCGAGAATTATGAGAGCCCGCGATGTACGGCAACTCGACATCCTCGTCGCTAAGGAATGAATATAGGAACGCAAGTTATTGTTTATTCGCAATTTTTCTTCGGAACATTCGAATGCCCGCGTCAAGGCATTTCATATTTTTTGATCTATGACCTTGCTATTCTAAATTGTATTTATGAAAAAGTGATGGAAAGGGAAGAAGAAGGGAAAAGAATAGCTTCAGTGTTGAAGGAGGATTTTATTTATGCACGATACTCCCTTATTTCCGTTACAGAAAAGTGCTTGGATTTTTTTCTTTTTTCTTTTTTCTTTTGCGAATTGTAGGTAATGTTAAAATTGAATATATTGAAAAAAAAAAAGGATTAAGTGTGTTTGATAATTATTCACTGTATTTAAAGGCTATTGCAATAAACAACGTATCATAATCCATGAATCTTAGTCTGACGGATACCCATAACATTCTAAACCAAATCCATAAAGTTGCTTTGATAAACAGAGCTGTTACTATCCTCTTAAATGAGTACTTTACTATCGAAAGAGGTCTTAATCAATTTGAATCAAAGGCTTCATTTAATGTTATTTTCAGCTGCGATGCGATGGTTTGAATTTTATCTAGATTAGGTTTTATAACGATTTAAAATTTTCGTCCACTTTTTATTGCACAGCAGTTGTTTAGAAGAGGCACATAAAACGTCCGTAAGAAGATATAAAAGGACACCACACACAGGACAGGCATGAATAATTTACTGTTTTAAGAAATATAAATTCTCATTTTATTTTTCCCCGAAAGTTGCAGTTTATCTTTTGGGAAAATGTGTTTTACATCGCGCGATAATGATGTCCTGCGTTTCGTTTATTTTTACTGGTCGAACAGTTATAATTTTATTGGTGTAACGCAGTACTCAGGAACAGCTCACGAGGAGATTATTTCGGTATTAATGTACATCATTTTACAGTTTAATATTTGTGGGATACTTGACTCGAAATGATTCTCAGTTTCTTGCATTAATTTAAAGTAGTATGACTTTATTTCACTTTAAAACACGAGAGAAAATAATGTAGTATTTGATATACAGTTATGAGACAAATTTTATAATTTATAATCATTAAATTTTTGTCTTTTATGTGTTCGCATTTACTTTAGTAGAAAGTTTCTATTGTATAAAATTGTTTCTATGATAAAAACAACAATTTTATCTAATAGTGTTTTATCTAACTAGACGTTATTTTTTGCATGTACGTGTTACCTCAAAATTCAATTTAATATATAATGATTCTTTAGGGTAGTAAAAGGTTATATAATGTCTCATATAACAGTATATATTCATTTTTACAACACCATTCAATTCATTTATAATTACGCTCGATTATAAATGTTTTTTTACATAATTGGGTATAATCGTTTATGATTGTATACGGCAAGATACAATCACGCGCGGTCGTTATGATTCATTATCCCGGGGCTCATATACGATACGGTATGATTGTAAATGAGCATATATAAATTTGTTCCTCCCAGAAAATAACTAGCGATTATAATGAATTGTCATTAATTTTACTGCCCGTGATTTTGTTAAATAATAAAAACATAATAATCTCGTAAGCTTGTATCACCCAACATTCTACTTAAGTTGGCGCAAAAAACGAACGAGTAATTATGCGGAACATGATTTCAGATCATTCGCTTATTCCGACATAAATTAAATTTTCTACACTCGAATGCATTATAAAATGGAACAAGCAAAAATCTAAGCGTAACGCACTCGCATAATTCAACTCGCCGGGACAAATGATCGCAATCTCATTTTTGTCGTCGACTAATTCTAGCTTTTCTCCGCATATATTAGCACGTTCGCTCGTAAATAATTTTGCGATTTTGATGATATTATAACACGCGGTGCGGAACATGTTATTCAGCATTCATTTTTCAAAAATCGTCACTTCGTATCGTACGGTACTCTCATCGATGCTCAGCCAACTGTACTGTAACGCACATAGACTACCGACGGAAACTTTCTGATTCATGATTGTATTTTTTATTTCTTCGTTGTAAATTTTACAATCATTTTCATTTAACCGAAACAACTGTAATTTTTTTTACAAACTTTAAAAATTCATAGTAGGGACTGTTTAAAAACGAAACGAAATCTACAACATCTTTCTGAGAATATTTATCACAGCTAATCCCCTGTTGACAATTAGCGAATCCATTTATGAAATATAGCGAAAAATTTCAGTCATGTTCGCCAGGCGTTTAATCCTCGTGAGTATACGGTTTGGCGGGCATCAATTTATAGCAAGCAAAACATATTTTACACGCGGTGGTACAAGTACGCGCGCCACATATATGACCCAGACTCCCGTTTGCACCTCGAAAGATCGCGCACGATCTCAGAAACCGGGGGCGCTCGTTCTCATGCTTTTACGTCATGCTCGATGACATGGTAATTTAGTTGCGCCTTCAAAGGCTACATTTCTCCACCCTTTCCCCGCGCGACGCGATCTTTTTCACCGCTTATTTTCTTCTTCTTATACCTCTACAACGTTGCTACCTGAAATTGTTTTTAGTGCGCGATGAAATTACCGCGTACTTTTCCTTTTGATTTACTGCACATCAATGTACAATCCTGCGTCAATAAATTTTTACTTATCATTCGTCCGATGATTCATAAATCAATTGAATGTAACATGTTGATGTTGAGAAACTTTTATTTTGCAATTGATCCAATTTTTAAAATACTTTTATTGATTCGTATAATAATAATAATAACTTGAAGAGAAATTTTATTTTTATTACTTCTTTTTTTTTCGAAAACGAGGATTGAAAGTTTATAAATAAATGCCCAAGGGAAGTTAATAAAAAGATCCCGAAAGACTGTACTACATTTTTAAAGACCATGAAGAATAATAGTAAAATTTTTTGTGACTTTGGGACTGATTCATAGCGGTCATTAAAAGGTATCATAAAATATTAATGATTGATAATAAGTTTATCTGTATCCATTTCCAGTTGAAAAAGTAGACTCCCTCTTGGCACTAAAGACGGTGCTAAATATTTTTGAATTATTACTTCACGACAAGCTTTAAGGACACATTGGTTGCAGTTATTCAGGGGAATAAATTGTTATCTGACCCTGCCATCGTTTTATTACGAGACAAAACTTGGATTTATCAAATTCTATTAAGAACCATATACATTTCACTAACAAAACGATGGAATACATTAAAAATAATGTGAAAATGATAGCTTTACTCGTGTTAACAATTTGAATTTATAATTTAACTGGACTGATTTAATTGTTGTACTTCATGAAACGTCTTTAATTATTGTGAGTCATGTTTATGTGAAGAGCAAATTTCGAAACAACGATCTTGATTTTATCAATTTAATCTGTATGGTTTTATTTATAATTTACGTTAATAAATGAATACTCGATTCGATTTTCTACAACAATAGTATATCGTTTAAAAAATATTTAACATTTCTATTAACATTTTTTACAGCTCGAAACAACGAATTCAACGATTCTTTCGTAAATAAAAAATTCGTCATCATGTGACATTTTAGCATAGCCCATCCATCAAAGCAAGAAGGCGTCGAACAATGTCGAGCACAATTATAAAAATTGCAGGATGAATAATGCCACAGCATACGGAACCATTTGCACGAGACATAATTCCAAGGCGCGCGGCATCTCGCCGCTCGCTCGACACATAGCTCATCATTCTGCGATGTAAGTAAAAAATACGCGCGAGACAGCTCGCGGCCTATAGTCTACAACTATTCATAAGCCCCCTCACGTACCACTGCACAGGCACAGAGAGTTCGCGCGGCAGATTCTCGGGGTGCTTTATTTATTGGCCGATTCCGGTGAGTTTATGAAATCTGTCGTCCTGGTCGCGCAACAATCATAATAATAATCATCCTCATAATGGCGATATTGATAACCCCGTGCCGGGAAAAGAGGCATTACCATAAATTTGAATGTCCTCGCGTTTAAGCCCTTCTCTCTTTCTCTCTTTCCCTTGAGTCTCTTTCTCTTTGTCTCGCGCGCAATTCCCCCACCGTACGGTTAAGGCCCTTTATGGCTTACTTTATGGCAAAGACTCAATTCGGCACGGCAGTTGGTATGCCTTGGTGACTAATACATCGGGCGCACCACGTCGCTTGTGATAAATCGTCATAAGGTCCGCGAGAGAAAGAGCCAGCGAGGTCCCCGGGCGCTCGGACGGACCCACGGCGTCTTCGCCGTGGGTTGTCCAGCTCTAACTTACGCCGGATTACCAACGCTATTTCATTCCGAGATTCGTATATTCGATTTTCTCGCTCTTTTTCTCCCTTTTGGCCTTCGCCCTCGAGCTCACTCCGCACCGCGGACACCGTCAGTATCCGACGATATGGCGAGTCCCGATTCCGTGCTGGAGATATGCCACATGGTGCGACTGATATTACACTCGCTCGTACGCTCGCGCATTTTTGAACAATATTGTGATCCGGACTTCGCACTCCGACCGAATTAAAAGATATATATGAGATCAACAAGTATTTCCAGAAACTGTTGAGGCAATTTAATGGACCAGAAGAAGTGAGGAGAAAGATTAATGGTGCTGGGGGAAGATACCATGGAAGCTAAGTGGCTTTGCTATGTCTCTAATTGAATTAACTATGATTTGTTTACGACTATAATTTATAGTTGCGAGGATGAAAAGGAGTTTTTAATTAATTTTATTGAGATACAAGTGGATTGTTATTATAACGATTTTGGTCGTTAAAAATTTCACATAAGACTAAATATGAATTTATTTAGTTAAACAATAAAACATGTTTGCTTCATAATCTAGTTCTTTGTAAAAAGAAAGTGGATATAACTTTATTTTTAAGATCGTTTTAGATTAAAAAAAAAAAAAAAAAAGTCTAGAATTATGTTCTCTAATAAAGTTCGAAGATCGTTAACTAGGGCATATAAAGAATTACAGCTGATTCTTATTAGTATCCCCACTAAGTAGGTGTAAAGGTGAACCTAATTTGCAATCTGATTTTTAGTACCATTGTAACAGTTTGAAACCATATTAATTTAAAGTAGAGCTTAGATTAGGGATGACCTGGTCAACCTCCCTTCATGCATGGACTTATATGACTACAAGCTGTTTTCGAACTTCATAGGGGTCTAATCAGGATAACTGGACTTAAATTGGCCATTACATGATTCTGATGTAGCTGGGTCAATCATGCTTTAAAATTTTACGATTATCGTACAATTACCCTTAGGATTCAAAAATATCGTCTTCCAGATAGATTTCAAGATTTATATATCACAAAAGTTTGTATTCATAAAATATAAACAAATGAAACACTTTTACTTAACAATATCTACTTGGAAATTTTATCATTTATCATTTTATTTAACCTCGTGATATATAATTTCTTTTAATACATTTAATAAATTAGCATAACTATCTAAATCTAAGATGAAACTATTTTTTATTTTGCTGAAAAATTTGTGCATATTAATGAGAAATATAATACTGTCAACCGTTTGTAAGAAAAAGTATGTCGGTGAACGTTTTTCCGTGAGGTCTAGACGAAATGACAATTCAAGGACTTGGGACTGCATCATTTTCCCCATGTTCGTTTGAATAAAACAATAAATAACACAAAGCTGGAAAGAAAAAAAAAATACAAATTCCTGGAAGATATGCGGTTTAGTGGAGACAGAAGAATGACAAAGGTAACGTGTAACAGGAGCCAGGGCAGAGTGAATTACGTCATCGAATCTTCAAAGACAGAAGTTGATAATATATGAGTTATCCTCGAAAGATATTGTATGAATGTCGGAACGATCGTCAAATGGAAGGATAGTGTTACAAACTTAATATTCAATAAAACGAAAAAGATTGGAAAATGTAGATAAAATAATAATTAAAGATAATAGAATAGTTGCAAATGTATTCTAAATATAAATGAATGCTATTACAAAATATTAACAAATAATTTTATTTGTTAATTTTGTTTGACATAATTAAGCTGAATTCAATTGTAGAATAAAAATGCCTATACTCCTAAATCCATAAATAAATATCCTCTTTCTCCAAACACATGTTCACGCAAAAATCTAAATCAATCTGACATCATAAAAGAAAATCAATTAAGGGATAATTTACATATGTACAAAAGCCAAAAACGCAATTTATAACCCCCATAATAAAGAGCTTGTTATATATCAGCAATAATGCAGAACATTATGTCGAGTACATGTCAATTTAAAAACGGCCAAAAACTAATGTATGACAGTGGGTCAAGAATGGTCAGTGAAACTAGTAGTGCCCCATAAACGATGTCTAACAAGAATGTTAGGGCCCCGACAGCGAAGTCCCGGGCTACGGGTTCGGCGTAAAGCGCGAATGGAGAAATGTTCGAGGCTCCAGCCAAGTCAAAAGTAAGGACCCCTCGCTGCGCAAAAACGCCGGAATACACCATATGCTCGTTTAAGTATCTCGTCTGATGTCTCGCTGGCAAAAAGTCTTAGGAAACGAAATTTATGATCGCATCGCGGCTCTCATTAATAATCATAATCATTTGGACAAATGATTTCGTCAAAACTCATCCATGATGGATAGTCGCGCAAAATGATTATGTCAAAATTATTTATGAAATGTCCAAATAATGCGCGCGATTTATCATGGCTTTTGCATTTCGAACTTTCGCACAACTCGTTTCTTGTTTGTTTGTTTCTGTAATGCGGGTCCATTTTGGGCCTTCCTTTGGTGGTTGTGGTGCTCAAGTTTTCACGACAGAATTTGAAAAAAAGGAGTTTAAAATGAACTCATTTCATTTGTTCTCGGCTGGTATTTTAATTCACGATACAATAAAATAAAAGGAAATTAAGAGAAATATTTTTTTATGTTAAAGACTAAGTTAATAATATTTGATGAGTGTAACATTATAATGTATTGAAAATATTTTTCAATTAATTACTTTGTTTCCTTTGTCAGTAACTGTTATCTTGGAAACATAATCACCGACCATAATTCCCTGAAATCAATTTTCTGGTTTACTTATAACCACGACTACATTTTTCTTAAAATGCAGTAACAAGATGGTTAAGTACACACAAATTGATTGACTTTCATTACGTGTTGTTCCGTCCTGTCGTCTTATCGAAGATTGCCGAAATCCTGGGATTCAATGCTCTTCGGAACTTATCTCGGACGGAACGTTAATTGCAAATAAATTGGTTCTGTCTTGGTCTCGTCCGCGCGACTTTATCTGACGTCGTTTCTTTTTGTCCAAACGGACATCGTGTTGTTATTAAAAAGTCAATTTGTGCTGTGTCGATACATTTATGAGCGGAGATAATTAAAAAGCGTTTGAAAAATTGAGTCATTACGAGAAACAAAAAAGAGCCCGAATCGGGCATTAAAACAAAAGCTTGTTTATTCCAGGCACCTGAATAAAATGCCGATGAAAAATCCCCTCGCACAAAAAAAGAACCATAAAGGCTTATCTCGAATTTAATTCAAAGAGCGCCAATGAATTTTCGAGTAAGATGGTTTTACAAACTTGAATATTTGTCTTTAATGTTTTACCGAAAAATTTGAAGCGTTCACCTTATCTTGGTCCGTACAAGAGGTAGCACAAAAACTGTCGTTTGACGCAAAATGAAGTGTCATCGATTTCCTCCTCGATTTCCTATCTTATCGAGACCGGTTGTAAAAAAAAAACTGATTCCTAAGCTCACATTTATTTTTCTCTAACAAATGCTTGAAATTAACATTCGGATTTATTTAATCGTAAATTTCGTCGGTATTTGACGTGGTATTTCATTATATTTTTTGGTCCGATCATAAACGAGAGGTGGGGAAATGCTTTCGACGCGATAATAACGATTCCGGTGGATTAGCAGACTGACATTCCGTCCAGAATTGTGAGCGGTTATTACGAAATGACTCGATCGCGTTTGCTACTGAACTAATGAGCTAATTAATTGGCATGTCATGCGGCTGATTTCGGCATTGTCAGAGAGTTCGCTAATTAAGGAAGATGAGCGCCTATTTATCATGAAATTATTCTGGACATTCGGATTTCTAGTCCAAACGAAATGTTTGACAATTAATGGAAATAAATACGCTATTTTCGTGATAACATGAGTTACACTTAAATTTGAATTGCACTCGAGTCCGACTGTGCGTATACATTAATTAACGCACTAACGTAGTTATATAGGTAAAACATTTCCTTTTTGGAAAGAAATTCAATCGTTTTGATTTAATGAGATATGGCGGTTGAAAGATGCTGATGGACAAATAATGTATACGTTTATAAAACTCGTTTAAACAAGACGTTTTGAATTCAAGAATTTTTCGAACGATGATCAGTGCCTTTTTTTCACTTCTTTTAAAATGTTTAATAAAATGTCTGGTTTATATTTATTAACATTTATAGTAAACAATTTTTTAAATTGGAATAGTGGTCGAGATTTATTAAATACGCTTTGTTGTAGATTAATGATTTTGGTATAAATGCATTTGAATATTCCTTTTTTAATGAAGTGGTAATTAACGTCATTGTCACTGGAAAAAAAGGTGTAACTTTTTTATTGTTACTACTTTTTGTCAGTATATGTAAATATGTTTTCACAAAGCTCCTGATCTCATACAAATTTAATCTATAAGATTAAAAAAAATATATTTCAAGACAAATCTAAATCTGTCAAATCCCCTAAAATGTGAAAACATCTAGCATATCTTATTGTTTAGAATATATTATCATTATTTCCTCCTCCCCAAGTTAGAATTCCATATCGGGATCAAAGTGTAGACGCGGCTGGGTTTTGCAAGAAGGGACAAGTTATCGCTTCTTTGTAAACCAAGAGCAGATAACACGACTGTGTGCCGAATCGAGGTGGGAACCGTGAGAGTGGTATTCCTTCTTCGCGCCGGAAGGCTTTGTCCTTGCGTTCATTCACGCGATCCTTTCCATTGATGCGTTCCTCCTTTTTCTATTTCTCCTTCTCCCGGTGGGTTCTGCCATTCTCTTCCACCCCGTGTTCCTTGATACGACGATGCCGCCCACGTCCGGAAGAAACTATGCGGCGAGATTGTGGCGTAACGAGGGAGACTCGTGCATAAATATGCTGTCCGTTCGTGAGACTCTTCGGGTGAAAAAAGAGCCGGATCAAAAAGCCGAAGGACGTCGGACGCGCAGGGCCCCCTTCTTCCCCGCAGTACCAAACGCGCGCGGACAGGACGTTCCGCGGATTTCGGAGTCACACCTGGGACCCCAATGAAAAATCCCAGACTCTTTGTCTTGCTGCCGAAATCGCTATTTTTTCCCAGAGTTTTATGTTTCACTCCTTTTTTAGAATCGTAAAAATCTGATATTACCGCGACCGAAGATTAATTCCCCCGAAAGGTAATGATTTTCGTTTTAGAGGCTCGTCGGTGCCACGTTACCTTTAATGATTGTCGTACGTGCTATTGCGAAATTACGGTTTTATGATGTGGAACCAAATATAATAATAATAAAAAAAAATTGAGCCCGGAGTACGTAAATGTCATTAATGTGGTATTTTTATGGTAGTTATATTGTAATCGTTTTTCATTCAATATTGCATAACTTATTTTTAATTCTTTCTTTTTTTCAATTTATATACAATGGATTGTAAAACAAATTCTTAATGGACCTATAAAATGGCATTTTTTTGAGTATATAAAAATCTCTATGTTATTGATACTGAATCTTCTTGAGTTACTCCACTCATTCCATTAGAATTTGTCTATTCCAAACTGACAAATAGGAATGCGAGATATATTCGTCTTGGATTCATTGTTATTTTTAAAGTTACATCAGGGTACCATGAGAATAGATAACGCTTGGCTTGAAAAAAATGTCGAAGACAATATTTCATTCGTCCGTAAAAAACGAGCGAATTAAAATGCAACATTCCTTTCGGGTTATTTGACTTTTTTTTTGACGGTGGGACCGGAAGTCGTCGATCGTCACTCGATTCCTCCTCTTTGTACATGGCAAAACGAGATGAATGATGAATAGTCGAAATCGGTTGAATCGCAAGGGTTGCAGTCGCGGTACAAACGAGCCTCCGCGCAGGTGACGCCACTGCCACTAATTACCATCGGTTTTAGATTATTCTAAAATAATGACGGCTTTCTACGGCGTGTCCGAATGGACAGTGAACCAAATCTACCTCGTGATAAATTGCTGCTCTTCGCGATGATGACGCAACGCGTCGCGGCTTGGGGACAAAAGATAATTCCAGGTGTCATCGCGTATCCTTGGACTCCACATTTGGAGACCTATACCATCGCTCCAAAAATTCTGATATCACGTTTCTTCAAGTTTTTGTACAATTTTTCATATCCCACCGGAGAGTACATTCCACCTTACTTTTCATCGTTATATTCTTTTCTCAGCAAAATTCTACCGTTTTATTGCAAAAAATAATAATGTCTTTATTGCGCATATCATGTATATAATTCTTACGATTTGATTTACTCATGAATAAAGAGGAAGTGGTTTTTCTCTTTCTGCAATTGTAAATAGCATTTAATAGTTTCTGCTTGCGTACAACATGATTTCCTCGACATTAATTATACGCTTTTAATATGCACGCGCTCGTAAATTAAGACCCAATCAAAAGAATGAAATTTTCTCAAGTTTCGTGATGAAAAAAAATCCCGGTAAAATAATTGTTCTAAAATAAATATATAATTTATATCAGTTTCATATCAAATACAGGACGAACGTGCTCTTAATTATCGGATTTTGTTTTAAATAGAATGAGCTTAGATCACAATTCGATAACTCCTTGCTTTCCTTATCTTTAAAAAGTTAATTATACATATTAAACTTTCTAAACGATTCTCGCGTGTGGACTTTGTTTTAATGTAAGCAAAATCATAGAAAATTTTTTGTTATATAGCTTATGTTTTATTCGTCACTAATGTATGCTAACATCTAATAATACTTTAAAAACCTTAATACACTTTAATATTAAAAAAAAATTCATCGTAAAACATAGGAATAATTAATTGTATTCCTCGTACAACTTTTTTTTTTGCAAATAACATCCAGTATCGTATAAAAACAAAATTACAATAACATTGTATGCCAAGAAAATAAATCTGTTTGGACGTTTACAATGTTAAATATCTTTTGTGGAAAAGACATTAAGAAATCGAGAAGTATAATAAGAGTTCAAAGCAGATGAAAATAAAATTAAGGAATATTTGTCGTAGAAGGTCTGATGATTTCATCGAGATTCGATGACAGAGTCGATAGTTAGGCACGGCTCGTTACCGTCCACTTTGTCCTCGAACACAAAGGCACTTGAGGCCTCGTGCCAAAATACGATATTTCACAGGACAACCTTTAAGAAGCGTGTAATATACGCCCAGTGATTTGTTTGTCCTACCAAGGATGTTGTCCGCCGAGCCCGCTTGAAATATCACCGGATGCGCTATGAGTGTCCGGAGAGAGATCGGTCCAGGACCGGATTCGAATACTGGATCTTCCCCCGAATACTTCGGACATTTTGCTCGAGTAGAATACTCGAATCGACCAAAAGAAATCCTCTTGGAATGCCAACGGGTTTCTCTCCTTTCTTTCGCCCTCATCCCATCGGATCTTCCCTCGCGAATTTCGACCGCAAAAATAGCAAAAGACAGATTATTCAGCGGACAACGGAAATAAAAAAGGACAACAGCTATGCATTCATTTTATCAAAATGTATCTTATTGATTTTCTAATAATTTGCAAGTTTCCATTTTTACGATCAGTTCGTTTCTTAATATCGATTAACGATTTAGAATTAAAGATTTAATAATTCTATAACCACTTTGGTATACTGATATTTTACGGTTTAAGTAATGGGTATTTAGCGGAACTAAAGTTTTCGGTGCGTGAAATTTCAATGTTTACGTTTCATTCCAGAAGTAAAAGCGATTTGGTATATGAATCTCCAGGGCATCGTGCCTAAATTTTAGGACAGACATGACATTTTAACGTAGTTCGTGGTAATGTGTTGTCTTGAACTGACTCGATAGAAACGGATCTGGAACTTTATGTTCATTGTGTAGTTAGCTAACTTTTATCTTCTGTTGTCTGCCATTTCATTCATCTTGTTTGAATGTAACTCTCTGAGGTATAATACAAGAGGATTACCAAAATAACTTGTGTTAATTTTTATTCCTCATAGATATATATTCTAATCTAAGTTATTAATAAATCTTTACGTAACGTTTTCGGTGATGTGACTAATTTGCGAACCTCGATATAACTTATTCCAAACCAGATGAATGAAATGCTAATGAAGGCCAGAGTTGGATACAAGACATCTTTCGATAAAGATCTTCAAACCAGAATTATTTTTCCATTGACGCTTTGTCACACAACTAGTTGATATTTTTGTTTTATCTCCGTTTCATTCAATTGTTTATATCAATTTCAATATCTTTTCTAATTATCTCAGATTAATGTTCATAATCTGTATCATCCTTCATTCACAAGTTAAACCATCAACACATCAGATGTTGATGAAATAAAATAGCTTTTAACAAAGAAAAACGAAGCGTCTAAACGAACCATGATAATTGTAAGTTTGTCAAGAAACTTCAAACTTTGTACTATAACCATTGATTCAAAAAATCTTCATTCACCAACAAGATCTCAGAAGATTGATCCGCCTCTAACTGACACCCATTTCCATTCATTGCGCTAACTTACAGAAATACAGAAATCCTTACTTTGAATTTCAGATTGAAAACAATAACTCGTGAACTATCGCGGATTCCTTTAGACCGGAGTTAAGCGGTTTCTCGTGTCTTAGGTCAGAGTTCAAAGCATCTTTGTCAGGTAGAGCGACCTTCCAAGGTACTTTGTCGTCCGGTATCGTGTAATCGCCGTATGACAGAAGTTTCCTCGGTGGTCCCAGTTGCATATTTGGCGGCTTAATTTATTAGCCATTATCGTAGACAATGTGAAGGCTACCTGCGATCGCAAGCCCAAGCATTCGGATGGGTGTCGGGTACCCGAGTGTCTCGCGAAAAGGCCCGAAAAATGCACGGCCGAGGGTTCCCAAAACGTACGTCGTCGTTACTGGCCCCACCTCCCTTCTGAGTTTAAAGGGTGGGGCGGGAGGAGATGGAAGAAAAAGTCACCTAATTGATGCTTCGTCTTTATTTTGGTTAATTCCAACATGATCGGCCATTAAAACGTCCCACTGTATCGGCGGGCCCGATCTCTGGGCGAGATAAATGATGACACCCGCTCCAGGGGTACCATATTTACCTGCACCAACCACCACCATTGCCGGCATCATCGCGTGTGTGAGCGTTCGTGAGCTCTTTCCATGTGTGGGCCTTAACGCACTGGGCCCATTCTGCTCCGCTCGGACTCTATCGACGTTCGCATCGGGAACTCCAACCTGATTCTCGACTGAATTATCCGGCCCTCGATGGTCCGCAGCTCTACGCCATATTATCAAACCAACTGTACATCTATGTTTATATTTCTATCTATGTTTATATCTTCATTTATCGGACCCCTTTTTTTTCACCGTTTTTTGTTGTTACATTGAAGATCGCTATCGATTGTAATGTCCTTTGTACCAATAATTTACCTCCTTATATTGATCGCTAATTGAAAACATTAGGTGCTTTCTCCGCGATGTTGTATCTTACAAAATGAAGTTATTGATATCAGGTTAATGGTGGTTTCTATAGATTGTGCCTTATAACATAAATTACCCACAGCTTACAAAATCTTGATAAACTGCAGGAAAAAAATTTTAATCGTGGAAAGGTATTTTCTTTTATGTTCTGTTGCAACATTCTTGTTTTTTTACAATGATAAATATTTAATACTTAACACTTGTTTTCCGTATAACACGTGTGTTCCAAAATCAATGCCTCCGATGAGAATCACATTTCAAGAAACATTCACTTGAATGCTTCATGAATTATGTTAGCATCCTGACAAGGCAACAATGTATTCCTGACACTGCAACAACATTTTGCTCGATAATTGTGCTGCTCATTATCGCTCGGATATAAACAATGTGGTACGAACAGATAAATAATACAAGTACAATAATTGCCAGGGACATGCAAACGGGAGGATACGCCACCCGGCATGCTAAATGGCAGCGGGCGTAATTGCGTAAAGAAAATATTATCTGTAATTGTTCGAAAGCCGGACTGAATTTTCCTGTCGCTGATACCAATCGGAGACGAAGTCTCGTGATAACGAAGAAAACCGGTGTTCCGAGGCACCGCGATCACAGGAATTAATATTGCATGGGGGATTCGAATGCGGTACCCATTCTGGTGGATTCCACGAAGTCGCACTTGACTCCGCAGTAGCGTCAAATCCTGGCTCTTTTAACGGTGATTCGAAGGCCGGAGTTAAAAAGAAAAAAAAAATATCGCGGCCTGTAAATTGGGAGATGTCGCCGGGTTCGGTGTATCATAATGCGGGGTATCATATATACATGTATTCGAGGTGTATGGTAACGGCTGGTCTTCCACTTGAAAGGTAGATATCATATCGGCGCGGAGGTCGTCGAGGAGTGTATAAATTTGTAAAGCCGGGAGCCCTGGCCACTCAGACTGGCGTGGCATTAACGGCCGGCAATCGCTACTAAAACACTAAAGTATTAATGTAAAACACATTCTGATAGAGATACTCCCACCAGGCTTTTGCCGGCTTTTGCGCGCAGCTCCGCAAGTATGTGTATGCCTCACGACACTGCAGTTCGCGTCACGCAAAGCTTCACTCCTTAACGATGCAAACGATATGTGTATACATGCTTTATTTTTATGATTCCTGCGGGCTCGCATTGCTCGTTCTTTTGTTTATGATTAATTTTATGACCTCATTTATGACAAATGCTCTCCGTGAAAATGAAAAATTTTTACCATTGTCTCGTCATTAAAGTGCTTCACTGCTGGAAGATGGTAGGAAATTTAAAAGTTAATTGTATTAACTCTTCTAAAATAATCGTTAAGAAAATTTGTCGGGTGGTTTCGTTTTAAAAAGTTTCAAATCGATAATTTTAATCTCGAGATAACTCCTAAATTCAAAACTCGAAATCCTGTAAATTTCATCATGATATAAAAAAGATCGCTTTGGGAAATCAAGATGGCGATCGCTGACATCGATACATCTAAAGAAGGTCATCCCGTGCGCACGGTAGCGTTTAATTAACGCTCGTTATTAACGAGCTTTGCTGATCAAGGTGGTCGGATCTCCGACCGCGCTATCTTTCAAAGAAGTTGCACGCTTGACGAGACGGACAACGGCAGCATCAGCAACGACCGAAGCAACCGGCAGGATACACAGGAAGCATTTAATTAAATTAACGCTTATGGCGAGATTAACAGAGGTGCGAGGAGAGATTCGAGATGCATAATGAGTGGTCCTCGGTGACCTCGGCCCTCTCTTCGTACCTTTGGGTGGTCCCAACCTGGCCCATTCGGCTCGTTACCGCTTTTGACGACACATTTTATTGCCGGTTTTTGTTCGGACGATTATTTAGCGGTTTACGAGCACCATATCGAAGGTCTCGCGGCCCCACTTGAAACTCGTTTGCGTTATGCCCACAAAATGGCAATCAAATACACGTGCTTTGACTTTTTTACCTTGGCAAAATGGAAACATTGAACAATCCCTCTGGTGACAATTTATCTAGCTGCAATTGGATTAATAACGAAGACGAGGAACTCTTGTTTGATTAATTCAAATAAGTGTGTGATGTATTTTGTAACTTGTCAATTTAAAAAAAAAAATATTGTTCTTGCCACTAACAAAGAGAAAAAATGTTGTTGGGTATACGAAATGCGTGGGCGTAACATTGGAAAAAGATAAGCTTTACACGAGTTGTTCAAAGAAGTGTTAGAAAATATGGAAATGCTTAGAGACAAATTAAACGTAACAGGTTTAAAATAATATTTGACCGATAAGAGTCATTAATTATGTTTTAAATGTTGAAATACGTGGATGACATTATGCAGGAATGACATCAGAAGTGCCAAAGTCGAATGTTGTAAAAGCAGACAAAAACACAGGCAGTTTCTAATCAGTGACATTATTACGAAGCACTGTACAAGTATCTTAAAAAATTACCATAATTTCATCGCTAGTGGTCGTCATAAAATTTCACATTGTGTAACACGAGAGTTTCGTTAATTGATAATTTTATGGAATGTAAAAATATGAATAATTAAACTTAAGATGTGGCTCCTGGAATCTAGTTTTAATGTCCTCCTCAGATTGACCTGGCGATCGAAAATAATGATAAGCCAAGTTGAAAACAAATTAATATATTTTATTATTAAGAGAATACGAGAAACAGCTCCTGGAATCTAAATTTCATTTGCATTCAAGTTACGTTGGGTCGTTTATTAATCATGCCATTGATAGTTCCTTTGAAAACAGATTAATATATTTCATTGCATCTGACTATAGGTTTTCTGAAGCTTCAAAAGTGATCTAATCTCGAAAGTTTATTCATATTCATGTGTACCATAAAAAATATTATGACGAATACAATTTGAAAAACAGTGGATGTTAGATAATGTCGGATAAATGGGCTCGGTTAACGAGTTAAAAATTCAAAAGTGGTTATAAAAAAGGTCGTTTGACAAAAATTATCGAGACGTGATCAGGGAAAGTCCGTTGGTAGGTCTACCAAGAAATCAAAAGTATCCTTTTCACGAGTTCTAGTTTTAAATTTAATTCATGAAGAACACCTTGGACGAATAACAATCATAAAAATATTTTCTTACAATTCAAAAGACTGACGATTCTGTTACCTAACAATAAAATAAAATTAAATAAATAAACAGACGTGATTCAATTTATATTTCTTGCCTTGTATTAGTTTAAATTTCTATTTGGCTTGTTGTTAATAAAATTAAATCATCCTGGTCAATAAAAACTGTAACATTAAGTGAGATTGAAATGGATATTTGATTTTTATTGCATCTTAGTAAGTACAATGTTTCGGTCTATTCCAAGTTTCTGAAATACGATTTCATCAGCATATAAAAGAAGACCATCATTATTCAAGTCTTTTTTTTTGTCTTTCGTCGGTGCTTTCTTTCTTTCTTTCTTATTCCTTTTTACAAGCAACATTTTGCGCCAATTTAGCGATTCTGAAATCTGCGAGGTCACAGGATGCAGAGAGCACTTCGGAAGTTTACAGTTTTCGATTATTAGCACCAAAAATGAGCCGACGGTAGAGTCGACTTGGTGACGATAAAGAAGAGTCAAGATCCTTAGCAAGATAACAGAATGTAATTAAATGCAAAGCAGACTATACTACCTGAGTCCACTAGAATGACTTTACGTTGCTTTTTATGCTTCCAAACAAATTCCTAACTCGACTTGCTTCGACGAGCTGTGGAAGACGAAATGGCACTTAATGATATTTTACCACAGGTTTTTCTGTGATTTGTTAAACTCGAAGAAACTCTCTGAAGATCGTTTCATTCTTTGTTTCCAGTCGAAGAAACTTAATGTGGATTAAATAAAGTTCACTGAGTTCTGACTGTTGATAATAAAAAAATGTTTAACAGTCTTGTTTGCTTCCATTCACGTATAATTCGAAAACAAAAGAGTAAATTTTTTTTTTAATTCAGAAAAAACAAAATCGAAAAATCGAAATTTATCTATAATCTATATATGATAATCGATTTAAATAAAAGTACAAGCATCCACGGTTAATTGCTGATTAACATTTTTATTCTATTGTAGAAAATATAAATTGTTATTCGTGCCTGACTGACTGGCTTCGTCATAATGAGTATTGTCTTGAAATACAAATGCAGACAACGTCGCGATAGTTGTAAAGAATTTCTAATTATGCCGAATGTACGACACAATGACTCTTTGTAAATGAGCCAAGCAGTTTTTGATTGTCAGAAATTCGTGTCAACAACGGCGTGGCTGTTGATATGCTTACTCGCCTCAATTTACATCATCGATTGATTATTCCTCGCAAATCCAAGACCAATGATTCACGCCGTATTATTTTATTTTGGGCTGGCGCCTAAAATGCTGTGCATGTTCGTGCTTTTATTGTTGCCGTTGAACGGACGTTGCATTTCAGATCCCAAGGCTCCAGAATTGACAAGCGCACATTTGCATGTGTAAGGAACTAAAATTATGACACGTGCATGTTTCGTTGATATGTGTGTTAATCAATTAAAGCATTTTGTGACCTTATTGTGAATTTTTGGAATAATGTCTAAATATTTTCTGTTGAATTGTGCATTGAAAAAAAAAACATGCAGTATAAAAATCAAACGATATTAACAATGGAGATATGGTCTCTCAATCTATTTGAGAGACCATGTTTTAGACGAACCATGGTTGACAAAAAATTATGACAACAGGTCAGTCCTTGGAAGTAACGTTCAGTCATTCTTCTCCACAGAAATTTGTCCATTTATAATATTGAAATAAGCCATTCAATCATATGCAAATGTTGATCTCCAATTCTGAATGAAACATCAAATAAACTGAATGCAACTTAAATTAGGATGCATTGCCTTTAACAAAAATCAAATCATGACGTATTATTTATCCGGCGCAAAAGGCGGTCATTACTATGGCGATATACATAAAGCACGAATAATGATAGCAATGATTGGTATGTGACGAGGGCCATTCTTATCCTCGGTCCCGGTGATACCCGGAGCCGAGTTATGGCGGCAGCGTCGAGGTAAATAATATATTAATATAAGATACGAGTGGTGGTTGGCAGAGCACCAGAAGGTAATGGATGCTCCAGCTCGCTGGAAGTGACGGCTCTCGCTGTTGCGTGGCCATTCGTGGTTAAATTCCTGGTTCGACCGGGATGGCCCCCCGCGGTCCCTACCCCCGTCAAGACCCCCACCGAAATGTTCGCGGGAAGGACGGATTTGCCGAAGGTTCGTTCCTCGTTCTGTCATTCTCTTGCACGCTGGTATAATCCGCCAATTATTCTCAAGTCCGGTGTCATTGGCGCGGCTTTTTCTGTCGAAGCTCAGAATTAATTCACGCGGATCACGAACATGCAAATGCCCGGGGTATAAATTTTCCCGGGCGCTAATTGTATTCGTTGGCCGCGACATCGGCGGAATTGGGATGATTAAGAAGTCCCTCGTTCTTACGTGGAAAGAAACACGAGGCAACGACTCAATTTTTGGCCGCGTCTTATACGAACACGTGGGCTTGATTGATCGACGTCAGGACGCTGTAATTAATATGTAGAACTTGGAACTTCGAATGCCAACCCAAAGAACCGGACGTTCCGATATTTCTTGTCAATTATCATTTCGAAGATAGATCGTACTTATAAATGCGCTGATCGATATTAATTATCCTGCTCGGATTTATTGAGAGCTCGGCTTGTTTGTTTAACATGGATAAGTTAATGCGCTATTTAGTAAGCGTCGCACTTGATTCAAATTGTTTTTCGGTCACTCCTTACACCAAAATCACCAATCAGAGCATTACCAAATTCCTTTAGTTTGAAAATTCCAGAAATATTTCAAAACAAGCCTTATCTAAATTCTTAATGAGTACTTATTAAGTGTAGATTCATTATCTGTTACAGTAGATCGGAAATTCCATGTACATTTAGTTGAATACAACGTAGCCAATAACCGCTTTTCAAAGACCATTTTCCACGTAAAAAAATATACGAGAACGCTTTGTTGCCTTATCAAAGTATCGGTGCTTAAGTTTTCTCATTCAGACATTAAGCGATAAGCGTTATCCGACAAAATCTGGTCATAAACGTTGAGAAGGAATATCACGCAGGCGTACCGTGTATGAACAGCACGCTTACACACATATATATATATATATATACAATAACTTGAACCATAACTGTACTGGACCGGACTTTTCCTACTCGAGAATAATTAGGGAGTCCAAGATCGATGTCCTGGACCGAAAACCACTCCTGATACGATCATCGAAAGTTGAATGGAGCCCATTGATGCCACCACGGCATTAGTTAGAGTAGCAGTCTGCGCAGTCGGGCTCGGAGAAGGGCGTCTACCAAGAAATCCGGCGTTCTATCCGGGACGAATTCCGAGATAAAAAGGGTCTTGAATGAATCAAGGTCAAGACTCGCGGACACCTGGTACAGGTCGACTCATTTTCTTGGAAAAGATTTCTGTCGTGAAACTGCGTCTTAAGAGAACTCGTCTCCTCACTATTTTAATGATATTCAAATCAACCGTCCAAAAAATAATGTCTCATTCATTAATATTGTGAATGAGAAAATCCTATGAAGACAACGCAGATTTAATTTGACGTACAAGCTCATTGTTATTGACGCATCGACGTGATCATCAATATGGTTATTGAATATTCCAGATATTTTTCACAATTTGTTTCCAATGTACTCAGAACGTGCTATTCTTCAGCCAGGTCTTTAATCGAGTTGTTGAATTCATGAAAATATGTTAGAATTTTTCTTACAATTATATCGTCAGTTTAATGCCTGACAATGCAAATGAAACAACAGTTCACAACACATGAAACGGTGTTTTTAGAGCAGAATAAAAATCGAATTACTGTGCAGAGGCGATAGATTTATGTAAAGCAAATAAAAGCAAAGCGGATAAAAAAAGTCATTGTATCATTGAGCGTTACGTGCAACACGCAACTATACAGCACGCAGCACGTGACGCCTCATCCTGTCACGTATTAGGGAGCATTCACAATGGACGCTTACGCTCTGTAGTGACGCGCATCATGTCATATAAAGTACATTGCATGACGCACGCCACTACAGAGCGTAAGCGTATATTGTGAATGCTCCCTTAAAGCGCGGGACATCTCGAACGCGTCATACTCTTTTCTTTCTTAGCGACGCCTCGTCGCTTCCTCTTTGTCCCAGGTTTTTCTTAACGTTACATTGGCTTTTTCGTTGTTAGCCTTTCCGTATAATCTTGCTACCCTCATTGTTATTAACCGCGTGCAATGTAATACCGTATTCCTTGGAGCGAGGCATTTATATCGTCGGTCTATTCTCGCACGCGTCCACTTAGCGGGGCACGCGGGTCTTTGCGAATGTGCATACTGATCGTATGCAAATCATTCACGAGGATTCCTATGGTAATGATCGAAGTTTCCATTATTGTCAACTGCCTCGTATCGTTTCCTGACCGTACATCTCGAAATCCAGCGTCTTATGAACTTCCGCACAAACTATTCCTTGCGATTGCAAATCATGCCCCTCTGTATTATGAATTTTAACTGGAATTTATTAATGGATTACCCTGTAACTTTCATCGTGCTGTGTTGTTAAACTTTATGAGACATTTTAAGGGAAATATGATGTTGGATTTATGCTTTGTTATTTATGCTGGTTTGTATGGTGAGAAATAAACTTGAAAGCTGATGTTAAATATCGTCGGTCCCTATCTCAAAGGAACTAATTTTACAATTATTGTGTTTCCGTTAACAACAAAATTAATCATAATATACATTTTTATTGACTGTTCTTTTTTAAATGTAAAAAAAAATAGAAAGAAGAAAATTTATTGATTTAGAAACTTAGTATATATTAGTGATAAATTCTTGCTGAAAAAAAGCTAAGCAGGTTAGTTTAAACTTTTGCATAACATGCACATTTGTGTCAATATGTACGTATGCGCGTTTATAAGGATTACTTCGTGTACTAACACGTTTCAAGAATAGGCTTCGCTCATGGCCGATGTTTGTACGTTAGTGACGCTGATATAGTAAAGTTTACGATATCAAAAAAAGGAAGGCTTATTCGTTACCATGTCGGCCTCGTAAAGTCAACTTCGTGCACTAGAATTCTACCCCCCGGGCCATAAAAATCATAATTCGACTAGCGAGTGTTGCGGATAACTCGGCTAACACGTCAATGTAGAGCACAAGAGAATAAATGTTGTTTTGCTTCCTTGTTAAATTGCAGTTGCGTTTTGTCAAATTACCATTGCATATCATTCGACTTTACGGTTTTATTCAAACTACAGTATCGCAATTTTATAGTTCTTTAAATTGATTCTAGAATTACAATGTAGATTGGCGTCGATATACGCTTTTGAAAGGTTGGCATTACAGTTAACTATTACATGAAGGTCAGTTTTTTTTGTGAAATATTTTAAATGAATAGCAATTTTTCGAAAATTATTAAGGTTAAACAAAAGAATTTATATCGTTTATATATTAAACGGTCTTTTGTAGAATCAATAATTCAAATTTCAAAGCTGCTAAATGAAAATAAAGAATAAATAATGCACAATACCAAATGTCCTTATTAATACGGTTTATGTTATCATTAATGCGTAGCATTGTAATTATTCCATGAAATTGCAAACTTTGAGCTTAACCTATTTACTTTCGTGGATAATCATATTTGATGTTTTGATAATGTTTCACGCGAGATCAAAATGAATCGTTACATAGCGTAAGTTTATTGCTTACACTTGAGATTGTTAGGTTGTTCATTAAAATTAATTTACACCTATAATAAAAGTAAAAGTGTGGTTTAAGTGAAAATAGTACAAACTCAATTCCTTGAGCACATAATATTTTATGGCCGTTCGTACTATAAAATAAATAAAACATTTGTAAACTGAATACAAAATAAGAGAAAAAAATAATTCATAAATTTTAACGCGAGCCCCAAACAAGGCAGTAAAAAAAATAAAACGAGTTTTTGAAAAACTCGTTTAACGTATCAACGTTAAATTAATTGTACATTAAAATCGATCATTATAAACAATAAATGAGATTTGCAAATTAAAATGAAACACGAAGAAGGTGTTAATTCCGTACGAAATTCGTTGATAAATTAACAGAAATGGTAGAATAACACGTGTTAGAATGAGAGGTTACAGAGTGTAGCACTGATTGACGGAGCGAGAACACACTTATGGGGAAATAAATTATGCAAAATGTAAGAATAAAGCGCACAAAAATACGCTTGGACATCGTGTTGTTGCATGAAGCCACAGCCGCATTATCTTGTTATTCGCATTATCTCCGGTGAATTAATTTTAGCGTTTTCAAGGAACAAGCGAATATCCATAAAATGGCACTTCGTGTCGCGCATCAAGTGATTCATGCGTTATTCGATCGCAGAGCTTCATTCACAACGAGATATACCAAGTGTTGCGCTCTCTCTTTTGCTATCTTGCTAATTTCAACAAATATAGCGACCCAAGCATTAATTCGAGAACTTAGATTAATCATGATGAAATAATCATCCCTGAAATATTTCAACAAAAAATACGCCAATTAAAGTCAATGGGGAAAATTAAAGTCAATGGAAAATAGTTGAACATTTAAAGTATCTGCAAAATTGTTGCATAATACTTTAAGGAGTGTTTGTAAAAGTATGGTCAGACATTGCATATCGATTCCGTTAGTTAGTTTTTGTTATTCTAGTGAAAATAATAAATATTAAATACTGTAGACTTAAAAAGTCGTAATTGTATTTCTATTGTTCTAACACTAAGGTGTAGAAAATTATAAATAAAGAATCTACAGATCGTAAAGCAAGAGTACTCATAAATTACAAACGAGTAACAATCTATTTTGAAAATGCTACACAACGAGTTATTATAAATAGACTAAAAAAATTGAATAAAAGATAAAATAGAAAAAAATCTCTTCCTCTTGAAATGTGCAAGGTAATCAGATGTGAACTCTGATAAATAAAGAAAACAGCGATTAAGGTAAAAGGCACGTAACCGTGGAACACGTTAAACACGTATGAATTTATTGTAAAACTGCAGTATCATTTCTTTCGACAATATTTCACTATTCTTTACAATAAATCTTACTGCATAAACAAGCAAGTGGTAGCCTCAAACTTGTTTATTGGAATCGTTTTCAAAAGATTCCTAAACAATACTTTGTTCCATGCACATTTCTCCATCTATAATTGTCTATTGATAAAGTTTCTTTTTTTTTTGCAATGCAATATTCATGAACCGATAAAACATTTTCGAGCAATTAACGATGACAAATTGAATGGATTTAATGTTGATTAAAAAACAATGAAGAAACAACAGAATTTGAAAATTGATACTGAATATGTGCTTAAAAAATTGCGACTCCTAAAATTAAAATCATGTCGAGCATTCTAGCGTGGTATAATATCCAAATTAATTTCATTTCTGACTAGTCCGGCTACTTATTTGCCGGTACCAGCTGGAATATCTTGAGTAATAATGTAATCTACTCACGAGATTCATTAAAAAATTATAAATTCATAGCGTCATAAGCAAAAAAAAAATAATAGCAGTTATATTATCAACTATGTAACACGCCGATTTCGCCGTGTTAATTGCGTGAGATTCGAAAGAGATCAAACGCGTGAACGAGTGCCCTTGGTGCCTCGGGGTGGAGCTGGACTGGAGTAAACAGACAAGGTAAGGACACGTTATCTACGAGAGAGAGAGTTTTAAAGTACCGCGAATTTGAGTCTTGTCTTGAAATTTGAGTTTTGGATTGGGGTTCGTCAATCGAGAGAATTGAGATGTAATCGTACCGTTATCTTGGGTTAAGGGGAGGTTATTTTGGGGTCTTCCTTGAGA
>JABFQA010000063.1:0-31718 GCA_022817065.1 Probaryconus sp. ZL-2020
AATAAAAAAAAAAAAAAAAAAAAAAAAAAAAAAAAAGACACACACAGAAAAAGAAAAAGAACTGAAAGACATACTTAAAAGCGAAGCTGTCGCTGATACAGGCTGACAAATGAAAGGACTGATATTCAATTGAGAGAATCCGAGAGGAAAATATATTTTTCCGCGATACTCGAGGCACATAATGGCGTAACCGGAAGTGCCCCGCGTAGATACAGAGCTCGTTCTCTGTTGCGCTGAAAACGTGCCACCGCTATCGCAACGGGCTGCTACTCTGCATTGTTTCGGCGAACAAGTAATTGGATGCCGTGCGAGAGATTTGCGATATTTCTAGTGTGTAATGTGCGGCAATACGCGTAACGTTAAATCAAATCCAATTCGTGAGCTTGCGCTCGAATCGGCCGCACGTATATGCGGCATGGAGTGGCACCTGACAAACTCATTGGTCTGACAAATTGAATCATTCGCCGTTCAATTGCTCCGTACGGATATATGCCATCCGGTATTCGCTACCCTCTACGATCGCACCGAAGCAACGCTGTTTGCTTCATCCCACTGCCATTTAAATAGATGCTCAACGTTCCGCGTTCCCCCATCCATTATATATAGATTCATTTAAAACAGACCTATTATCTATACATTTGTCTCTACCAAGCTGTTACTTATAGAAAATCATTAGAGATGCCTCGCGATTATTATTCAAAAGCGTCTCACAATACATTCATCGATGTAACTTGGATTTTGTTCGAAGTTCATTATCATACAACCACGCGATTTCAAAAAATCGCTGAAAAGTACTGACAATAAATCCTAACATTACCTACTTCGCTATTCGCTATTAAGTGACTAGTTAGTAGAACGGTTTGCATCTCATAATCCACGCGATAATTATGATTTTCATGATTTCCATGATTTACTCTGTACGTTCCATTAATATATACTAACTATATTATCTAGCCTTATCAGGTAATCTACGTGATTACATCTGCCATTCCACTTACGCCCGAACAACAATTCCGAATAAATTTAATCAGTCGAAATTTGCAACAATTTTTAATCATCAGTAATTTCTTTTCAGCGCAATCAAATGTAATAACCCTTATCCAACAATTGCATCAATAACAATAAAAAGTGATTATCTCCGGTATAAATTTCAATGGAAAAAGAGTAACAACGCGAATTTACGTTATTTAAAAATAACGAACAGAATGGAACGCCGTTGCATGATAAATCGAAATTAGTTTCGCGACATAAAAGTTTAATGGAATGATAATTTATCATGGAAATCACATGATATTAGTCACATTGACCAATATACGCGAATTGTGATACAGAGTATTCGGCCATCCGCGATGAAATCGAAATTGATTCACTCCGTTCACGAATTGCTTCGCGGTGCATAAACGCATCGATGGCGAGGCGTCGGCCGTGCGACGCGATCATACGGTGTGTGATGTGTGAAATGGAGCACGGACCTCGCGGTAATTATATGTATCCTATCCCCTATCACTATCGCTGTACCATCCGACAGTCATGGGCACGACCAATGTCATGCAATACCGAACAGTTTCCACATCGACCGGAACTGAGCCCGATGCACCACGTGCGTGTGCATATTGCACCACTGCAAAATCACGATGATATTCTCGCTTGTACATTGCAATGCCAGAGAAGAGTTTCATATTACAGACAGCACACTATTGCACGTTTTAATATAACGCTGTTCAAACTCAGTATTTCAACTGAGTATTACACAAATAGCATCGAAAAGTATTCCACGGTTTTCGTTCAGAAAAATAGAAATTGATTTCATTTCAAAAACCATCGTGGACTCATTTTTATAAAAATCACCTCATTTCTTTATTTTCTGATGGTACTGTTATTATTTTCTAAATAATATAATATATATTATGAATTATAATAAAAGTTAAATGGTGTTTTGATTTTAAAAGTAAAATGTAATTAGGTGACATAAATTTGTTAATTGGACAGAAATTTTCTTACTTTCATGGAGAAATTATGATTGAATATTGAAGATTATGGAAACCAGTCTTCGTATGATGAGAGAATGAATAGGAACAATGCGCGTCTCGTCGACGCGTCGCCAGATACAATAGTAGTCAATAATGCATGTGATTTGTGAAATAAGCACCTATTGCACATGCAGCCGGCGCCGCACCATATTCGACGCCGTGAAATCATTCCGCCTCGGAACACGTTGCACATGTGGCGTTTCTGTATACAGTGTTAGCTCGTTATTACCTTTGGTCAATATGCCATTTTGTTACTCTACGATGTCAATTTTGTAATTAATGTTAATCATTTCACGCTTTCGTTCGTTGTGAAATCTGCTTGCTATCGTATTATAGTTTAATTACGTATTGTCGTTGAATATTTTTCATTTTCAAACAATTATCACATTAAATGATTTCAGTGGTTACGTTGAAGTTACCTTTTTCAAATTAATAATTGGAATAATGACATTTTGAAAATGTAGAATTTGGTTTGATGAAGTGAGTTAAAAAATTCGGTTTCGGATTTATCAATGAGATGATTACTCAATTTTGGGAGTAATTGTAGTTTGTGTTATTATTGTTAAAGGTGCTGGGTAGGTCGATGACGACATGCGTGGATGGCGCCAGTCTCAGAAATCGCGTCTGGAGTCTTTATAGTGCCAAGGCCAGTAGAGCACTAGTCCACTCTAACTGCACTTGGGGTTTCTGTCAACTTATCTCTATAACTTTCTCAACAATTTTCTTCTTCTAAATGTTTTCATCAATTTTCCACAAAACAATAAACGTAAATCAATTTTCAATAGCTTAATTTATCACTTCCTTTTTCATTGCTTTCATTTATCCTTAGTTGATCTTTTCTTTATTCTATTTCATTACGACGCATCTATTTACATCTGTTTCATATTTATTGACAATGAAGATAAAAAAATTAGTTCGATTTCTTGTAATCATTGAAAGATAAATCAATTAGCTACCAATCAATGTCAAGTAGTTAGTTCCTCATTGAAAGTGGCATTTGAAGGCTTTCGAAGTAGCTTTGATTACTTAAGAAACTGACTGACTGACTGGTGCTTGATATTTCGAGTGGTATGTCTCCGATCGTGTGTTTACTCGACCTATGATCTCCATGTCACTCTACTCTATTTTACAAGATTCACAAGAAGTTTCTGTCGAACATGTTTCATCTCCTACAACTTCTGTCAGTGTCTCCACGCCTCAAGTATTGCTTCTCAGATTTATAATGGTTTCATTCTTTCTGAATCTACAAGAAATTTAATTCAATAACATTAACATTTCAACGTATTTAAATCATTTCTCTTTATCTTTAAAATAATCAGTATTCCGTTGCAATACATTCTATCAGATATTATGTAAATGAATTCTGAAATTTTAGATTTTTCGTAACGTAACGAAGAAATATATATAAAAAAAAAAAAATATTTTGAACTCTGACACTAATAAACTAAATACGGCATCGGAAATGACCGCAAGTATTATTTATACTTCGGTCTATGATGGCGGCTTTAATGTGCCGGGCTTTGCTCGCGAGTCCCGAGTTTATATAACGCAATAACGTTATTAGGTGGCTGGCATCCGGTATAAATTTCGTCACCGGCACACTGTTACCGACCCTCCGAACTAGCCCGCGATCATAGTCATTCGTATTTCTGGGCTATGTGATAGTTATACCCTCATTTTCGTGCACACGCTCATACGCCGAAGAAGAATCGAGCAAAGATAATATACGAGGAAATTACTGATGTTAATATGCATCCGATTTAAATTTGAATGATAACCATTATTTCAAGTTTAATTATTTCAACGATTAAAGGGAGACATCAATTTACAAACGGGGTTTATATTGTTATCTCCAGTAATGATTTCTAAGTAATGTTATTGTTAAATTGATAATGTGATATTTCACGTAACATTAATTTCTTAAGTAATGGTTTCAATTTTAAACATTCTAAGAAAATACATATAAGTCAAAATAATAGTAAAATCATTTCACACTTAATTTCACGCTTAGAAAAGTTTGTAACTGCTACCATAATAAATACTGCATTATATGACCACGTACTAAATATATCTTCAAAGACTCTGTGAATACTGTGCGATTATCCCAATCAAATTTATGCTAAAATAACTTATTAAACCATGATTATTGCCCTCTACCATAAATTTCTGTCTAACAATTTCATGATTTATTTCATTTCGCTATACGCATAAACAAAGGAATCGTCTTCACTTCGATATAATATTAGGAAAAAAAAAATTACCTTAACACAGTTAATTGAGATTAATACAGTTTACCTGCAAATTTTTAATAAACATCAATGCTCAAATCATTTGTTTATATCCAAGTGTAAAGTCCAAAAGTTTTTCGTAACACACTAACGCATGAAAAAGCAATAATAAAACTGCATCTTTCTTTGAGGAGTCGCAGACGGCAAGCAAAACGTGGCGCTCTAACAATTTTGAAAATGGTTAGCGATATCTCTATTGAAGCATCGCTTCATTACTTTCGGCATGAATGCGTCAACCGTTGGCGGCTTATAAGATAAATTTTAATGAACCGCCGTGCACTCGAGTCTACTGTGAACTTGAACAGTAAATACATCATTAGTGAGAGCCACGGGCCGTGGTGCCTTTATTCCCATTTATTAATTTCTCCGTACAATTAAACACGTATCATTTACACTTGAATTGCTAATGTAATTGCGAGTGACATGTCGTCGCGTATGTACGTCGATACGTGAAAAGGTATGTATCATCGATGTATCATCGTCGTCATAGAGAGGGCTCGTGTTTTAAGAGTGCGGGAAAGGTCGTTTGCAATGTCTGTTCAGTTGACGAGGAGCACAGAAAGAGAAGAGCGTAAAAGCGGAGAAGCGGAGATTCGAATATCAACCCTATTCAGGGACATTAAGCGAGACTCGAAAGCCCCGTTGCTTTGGAAGCCCGTTTAATTGAAAACGGATTAATTTGTCGCGATCGCGCACTGGATGCTCCGGAATGATCTTTTCGAAGCGATACCGTGATCGGTCGGTTGGGCTTTGCGTTTATGTCTACTTCCTCCTTCGATTGGATCTAGTCGAGGAACGGGCCTTTTCCATCGCCCCGAGAGTTCCTAATAGAATCCTTCCACTCTTTACAAAGCTAAGCTTTAACGAGCTTGTTTCCCAATTTAATTTCCCAATTTCAGTCGACGATGGTCGAGTTCGTCGAACGAATTGAACGGGCGTCGTGGCATTCATTGACGTAATTAGCACGCGAGCGACTCGTGCAGCAGCTGCCTGTCGATGTTTTTGCTAGAAGTTGGTCAATTTATCATGTCACTGTTTTTGGGGAAATTGAACTTGACGCGAGTATATTGATTAAATAAGTAATAAAACCTAAACTCTAAAGAATCTGAATTTGAATCTGAATCATGTTTAGAAAATAGATGGCCAAGTCCGATATAAACCATAAAACCCTCTGAATGCGATTGAAAGGACTTATGCGTACGCGTATTAACGAGTGGATATCGCAGCTGAAGGGCACCGTAACGGTACCGGTCCGTAATTGATGAAACACTCGCTGCGGGTGACAACGAATTGGCGACATTGAACGATCGTTCAAAGTCGAAAGACTGCATGATGAGTCTCTCGTCAAGCAGGTCCTCTGTCCAGAATAAATCAAAAGTACGAAGTGCGCCGGGCGGTATTTCGGCATATTTATGAGGGCAATTCAATGATACACCGTATTCCCGGTCGCGTAATAGTCAATATTTCCATCAGAAGCATACCTACAACTCACGCCCACGCCCGGCGGAGCTACTAACCCGACGTCGGTGGTTTATGAGAGTTCGGGGCGCATTTGACAGCGCGGCGTACCAGTTGTTGCTATTTATTCGCGCATTACATTACTCTGTTACCGAGTCGAGTGTCACCAGCTAATTTGCATTATAAGTGCCGACGATGTTATATCATCGCACGCTTATGCGTGCGTTATGGCGACGCTGAGGGATCGCGCGAGCTACGATTCGTTATTTGCGACGCGTTTGCGACGGATGCGCTGCTGATAATCGGCAAACGAGTTCTCGAATAGTCGACTGTCTCGGCTCGCTGTCGTTTTTACGTGAGAACCGAGGATATTCGTTCGCTCGACACCTAGATTCCATAGTTCTTCCAACATTGTTCCACTGAAACAAATGTTCATTTTTAAAACTATTAACTAACAAACGCTTATCTATTTAAAATGTTACCTTTAAACACAGAAACTCCATAAAATTGAATTACGAATAACTATTCGCCTGTTATAATTAATTGCAAATTAACATTCTCATTGATACGTCATGATAAATTCCATCCACGTGATAATAAACGCGAAATAGCGTTTCCTGTCATTATAATGTGTGTACGTATTTTAGCAGAGCGCTTGTAAGAATTTTTTCTCCGCGTTTATTGAAATGTTTCATGGTCAAAGTTGTAGCATGTGCTTTGCGTAGTTCGCTTTATGAGCACATTTTCATATTTCACTTCAATTTCCACTTGAACCGTTAAACAGCGACGTGTGGAAAGGCTGTGGATACTCATGCGCAATTCATATGGCCGAACGATAGCGCGCGGAATTTACATCTGCAGCTGTGGATTGTGGATGGTCCTCGTCGGAATGAGGAACAAACGCTGCGCGGAGTATGGAGAGCCGTAGGGAGGGAAATTATTTAGTGGTAATTACTAGCAGCACCTAATGACACGGCTGTCGCGACATTTGCAAATAAAGTAAGCAGAAGCGTGCCATGCACATCGTTTTCCCTACTTGACGCATTGCCGGCTGATCATTCCTTTGACTTTTAGTCTACGCGATGGACGCGTTACAATTTCACCAACGAATTATTGCTCCGTATTTTAAGCAGCTGAACGAATTTGAAACATTAATTTTATATAAATGCGTTTTTTTTTATTACTTTTTCTGTTTTATACAAATACGTTGCTTACAAATGTAATTTTTCATTTTGCAAATATTAATAATAACTTGCAAACGGGGTAAAAACTGTGCATTTCGTAACAATTTATAATTAATAAGCATTCCCAATTAAAACTAATAACAAAACACATTATGCCGTTAGCAAATGATGTTAAATTAGTATTTTGAATAAAGATACGTATTGTGCGATAATATATATTGTAAATAAATATACATCAACAATTACATTTACAGCGCTGTTTTCTCTGTTTATATATTCACCGTAGTTAACATATTAATATATGCTCGGCTTTGTGAAAATATTAATTTTGAGATTATTATTGACGTGCGCAACAAAATTTAATCTGCTTGTAATTATATATTAATTTAAGCATTATTTATACTTGTTCATATTACATCGTATTCGTTTGTTTTAAAAATACTCGATGCTACAGAGTACAGCACAATAATCTGCCGTTAATTCATTATTAAATCATAAAATTGGATTTTACAAATCAAACTTATTTTTATCTCTGTTCAGGATAAAATGAACTCAGCTAGAATATCAAATGCAGCTTTCACTAGGAATATTTGCAAGTATTCGAAAGAACATTAAAATCTTAATTTTCAAAATAATCAAATAAATAATCAAATTAGTAATTACGTTAATTTTTATATCGTTTAGAGTACACAGTCTGCACTGAATCCGCAACAGTCTGCGCTGATATTCTAACAATAATATTTTCTCAGCGTATAGCAGAGTAACAGTAAACGTCAGGAAAATAATGAGCGATATTCGGAAATAATATTTGTTGAAACATTTCCCGTACAACTGTTTGCAGTGCTGTTATTTTTAATCTTAAATTTCATTCCGCCCGATGCATCATTTTAAATCATTATCACGCGGAAAAAAGTGACAGCGACACAAACGTCGCGACAATCTGCAAGCAAATAGCTTAAGTAATCCGTAGACCGATGAATTTTTCATTTTAACGTCGACGACCCGAAATTTTCTATCTCACCCGGAATACCAACTACAGCGAGCGCTCGTGCTTAATAAAACGTAAGAGTTTTTTTCTCTCCTTCCCTTTCTTTCTCTCGCTCCGTCCCTTTTTTATTTTTTCCTCTATATGCTTTTTGTTTTTGTTTCGTTTTTCTTTCTTTTTTTTTTTTTCCTTTTTTTTCGTTTTAACCAACCGAAACGTCCACTTTCACGTGCACACTTTTGGCGCGTATCAGAGTCACCGAAATATGGCGAAATAACTCTCTCCGGATGAGGAATACGTGACGGGGTGGTAAGCTGTCGATACCAGAGCAGCGAGGGCTCGGCACAACAACGTGTTGAACAACGCTGACGTTTCGCGTATCGCGCGGCCAAATATCCCCGGTAGAGACTCGAACATCGTTAACCTCGTACCAAAAGTCCTCTCGTCCTTCTCTTTTCGTGTCTCGTTTGGCCCCCCGCACTCCGCGTGGAAACGAGCGAAACGCCCGGTTGGCCGCCCTACGAGAGAGCACTCTGCGCTCGCACCAGGCAAGTGACACCAAACAAATCTGCGTTGCTGCACTTCTGATGTGTACAGGGATCACCCTCCCCAATGTGTTCCTACGTGTGGATACGTTATATTTTTTTATTTTTGTTTTTTTTTTTTTGTTTCTTCGGTCGATTTTCCATGCAATCCCACGGTGCTCGCGAATTCGACCTTTTAAAACGACAAATCTGATTACGCGTGTTATTGACTTTGAAATTGCTTGCTTTTCGCTGTCCCTTTATTGTTTAAACAAACACCTTCCATCAGGGGTCTTTGATTTCGTCTCTTCAATCTATTAGTAATTAATTATTTAAATGTTACAATTAATTTTTTCGTTCAAGATTTTTGTATCATTTTAATATCTGTAACATTTATAACAATATTTTAACGTTAGTTAAGGAATAGAAGAGTAATACGTAGATGAAAATGGAAAACAGTGAAATTAAAACGGGATATAACTTTGCAATTATAAAAAATAATCTACGACTGTCTCACTGACAAAAGTTAGTTTCGACGGATTTACAACTAATTTAATAAAGCTCGCACAAGGGCCAGACGCAGCTGTGTCGATGATTATATATGTCATGTATATAATACTAGTCCAGCCCAAGGAGATTAATAGCACGACAAAAATAATAGATATTCAAAGAACCCATTCCTGCCCTCTATTAGTTAAAAAGCATTTATGCTGCACGTATAATTTATATATATTTCTTTCATAAATACTCTTATTTAATTAATTACACATTGTACTATATTTAATACAACATTTACTGCAAACTACACGCAATTAGTTTAAGGATGTATAAAAATTTATCTTCCAGGCTCATATGCAGCGTTAAACTTTGTAATAAAAATTAACGCTACTTGTTAAATATTTTCTATATAAATTTCATCGTATATCATTCTGTATTCGTTAGCTTCGAATTATAACAAATGCAATTTGGAAGAAAAATAAATTTAAGGAATTTCTTTTTGTTCGTGTACGCTGAAAATTCATTGAGGTGATTGTTTCGGATTGTTCTAAGTTCGGGATAATTGCGAATCATGGTTAAAGTTCGATTTATTGGTACGAGTTATTATCACACGCGGACTGAATCTTGTGCCGTTGTTTCTTCTCTGGTGTTTTTCCCGACACCGACACACGAACAGGACCGTCTCGCTCGTTCGCAAACCACTCGCATCAATTTAACTTTTTCTGTGCGTGCAACGCTCTACAGTGCACTAAAAAGCCGAGCATGATCATACGATTGTGAGTGCACAAAGAGCCGACGTGCCACTGAAAACATTTGAGTGCCTTTTGCCTCCCTTTCCGACTTTCTTCCCGCCCTTCTTCTCTACGTTCGTAACATTGAATTCCTCGACTTTACGCTGGATGCACAAAAAGTACGCAGCAAATCGTAAACGTTAATTTTAACGTCAATTCAATGACACTAGCGTTTGACGCGCGTTGTTTACGACTCAAACATATATTTTCCTTTCGTTTTTAATTAATTTATGCGCTTACAACTCGACAGAATATGTTGCTAGGTTTACATTTCTTTATGTCGAATGTTATGCAATTTAACATTTTTTTTTTTTTATAATTTCCCCTTCACTAAAATTGTTACATCAGTTTCTTTTAATTAATTAAAAAATTTGCAAACAAGTTCCTACAGACATTTTATCATTTTTATAAACATATATTATTCATAAACGATTGTGAAACAACGTTAATTATACTTCTACGACATGGAGAATAAAAAAAGAATCGCCCCCGGGTGGGCTCGAACCACCAACCTTTCGGTTAACAGCCGAACGCGCTAGCCATTGCGCCACGGAGGCTCTTGTACAATTGTTTAAAATTAATTTTGTTGTTTTTTAAGATATTGTTGTTGTTAATTATAGTCATAATTGATTCGTTATCAATAGAGATAATGATATAACTGTTTACGCAATATAAAGTCATTAAAAAAAAATAAGAAAATGATGTAACAAAGTACATATGTGATTTGATTTCGATACAAAGTTGTATAAAAATAAATATGACTTTCTTCTTCTTTTTAATGAATTAGGTAACAAAAAATTATTTATAAGGAATAACGCACATAAATTCATGAGATAATAAAATCCATAAGACAAATAATGATAAACTTTTTGTGCACCTGCAATCCCACGATTATGGATCTAAATTGCACGAAACTTTGCCACGCTAGAAAGAGCGAACTGGCGAGCAGTGATCCGGTAAAAGAAAGGCAACGGAATGGCCTCGTGAATATTCACCGAATGCGCAGAAAGGCGCGTCGGGTCATAACAGTGCATCAATGCGCAAATAATGACATGAGAAGGAATAAAGCCGTCTTTCCTTACCTAGCCCGACTGAAGAGAACTTAATTACTCGCGAAGCCCTTCGCGTACACGCGATCTTACTCATCAGTCCGGAAACGAGAAGACTACTCGAGTATTGAGAGAGCAGGAAGTCAACGCGACCATATTCGAACGAATTGAATTTCTCATTTCTAATATCATTCCACCGGCGCGAGCTTTTACGTTTACTTGCCTTTAAGGTGCTTTCATGTCTTGAATCTTTTTTAATATCAGTTGAATAATTATTGATGATACAGATTCGGATTTCGACATAAATGAGAAAGAGTGTGACTGACTAATTGAGCTCTTGTTGTTTAAACTGAACGAGAGACATAAAACGCGATACACTAAAAACGCCAAACTGAAGTTATTCCTTGTGACGTGGGATGTGGAATTGCAGTTTATTATGACGGAATTTCAGGTCAATTGCTAAATTGATCGACAATTTTCATTCCAGGAATTGAAATCTTTATCTCTCCTCCGCCCGCGGGGTCGTTGCTCGGAAGTGCGAGACCGCTAGCATCGCGTCTCGCAGAAGGTCTCATAAAAAGCGGCAATTATCAGTGTCTGCTATTTTATTACGGCCATACGTGCCTCGATGAGAACAGCGCGCGATGCGGATAAAGAGATTGAACGATCGGTGAGAAGGAAGAAAAACAAAATAAAATCGAATTGGCTGTTACATTTTTTAGCACGCTCAATAAAACAAAGAGCATGTTAATGACTCACTTTTGCCATATTTCCACGTAGGTTCGGTGCGTGCTTTTCTTTCGGCAGGTGTAATGCGATTCCATAAATTTCGCAGCATTGATCAAGTTGTACATTTCATCGCAACAAACGACACCGGGAGATCCCTTTTTAACCATTCGTATGAATGAAATTATGACTTTTGATCAGTTGGAACGAGAGACGAGTTTTACGTGTGAACCAAACTTGAGCAATATAATTCAGTAGAAGAAGATGAAGAAGAAGGGTGTAGTGTGTTGGTTGAAGCAAATTAGAGGGTGTTTCGAATCTAAGGGCGAAGTGGGAGAAAGCAAGAGGAAGATGGCAGAGCGTGGGGGAACGAACAAATGAAATGAAATGTTGTTGCTCGTACTAGAATGAGACGAAACAATGAAACGCGGAAGAAAGAAAGGGAGAGAGAAAGATAGATTGTTTGTCATAACATCCTTCCATCCGTTCCAGTATCGCTTCTATTCGCAGTTAGACTGCTTATTTGCCTAATTGCATGGCGCGCCCGATAAATTTCGACAAATCGTCGCTCCATTTTACATCACAGACATTTATGAGCACGCCAAAGACCAAAATTCAAAAGGGACTTTACGCAATCAACATTTAAGAGCTCTTCATAAATATCGCATTCCTCAAAGATCGTTATTACGTTATGCGAAAACATCTTGAATTGCTCAAATATCAAAAATCATTTACGATATGTCTAGTCTAATTTTGATTATTATATTTTTTTCCAAAAACATTGTAATGAATGGAAGAACAATATTCGAAAATTGTAGCTCGAATTGCCAATAAAGTAACTGGATTTTTGCAGAAAATGGTACTCGAGTGGTCGAAATGAACACTCGTCGTCGTTACCAAATTGGGATCAATGGCAACTTGAAGGGTTTCTTAATGTTATAGGATGTTCTGTGGGGCATGTAGAAATATTGGGTACGAAGTATATCGGCTGGCAACGGTGAACGACGGTGCAAGAAACGAGAGGATGAATCGTCTTGTTAAAAGTAGCTTGCCTCGTTGCCTTCAATATCATCGTAGCTACCACTCTGTTGTCGACAAAGGCCACTACTTGAAATTCAATATGACACGGCGTCTTGTCGCAAGTCAGTATACGTGACATAAACAGCTTTCAAATTCAAAAGAACAACCTCTCGATATATATTTCTTCGAGTCCGATATCGTACAATCGATATCAGATGTTTCATATATCTATTTTAAAAGTACATTTGACTCAAAATAGAATCACGATATAAAATTGCGTGGACTGAAAAGCAATGGTAATTTCATTTCGAGTATCGCTTAGGGATCGGTTTCAATGAAGACAGTGAGTGGTCCACGAGTAAGTTTGCCACGAGCCACTTATTTTGTGTATCCATAAAGTCAAAAGACAGGGTTAGGAAGAGGCGACCGACACCTCAAGGCACAGACGAGCGACATAAAAATATAAAATATCGCAAACTGTGTCTTATCGCCACGTTGAAATCGTATGTAAAAAGGAATAAAATCACGGAAAAGTTGCGCCAAGGGATCACTTGGATTCGTGCGCGCTTCGGGCGATAACTTTTTGATCCACGTGTGAGGTTACCATAAACCAGGAACATTAAGATTGATATGTATAATTTAATGCTGACTTCAAAGCGATTTAAAATTGACACTTGCAAAAAATAAATCAAAAGTTTTTCTTTTGTATATCCGTTTCGCATTAAACATTGGAACACGAGAAACGTTCGGTAAATTTCATAAAACTGAGTTATGAAATATGAAAAAGTTGGGAAACAAAAAGGAATGGCTCCAGAATATTGCAAGTGCGTAATAACGCATTTCTTGCAGAGAACAGTGTAAACGTAAATAGGCCATAGATTCCATACCGTTCATATTGTATGATTGTCTCTGTATCTCTCCATTGCAGGAAACGCCTGGCTTGCATTTTCCGAGAATTGTAGGAACAGCTATACTGAATATCCAAAGGTTCGCGCAGTATTGCAAGCCTCAACGTTTGAATTGCATTACGTATTATTGCTTATTGTTCGGCACTCGGTTCTACGCTTGCCTTTTTCCACCTCCATCCTTCATTTCACTCGCATTTTCTTTTTCCCTTTGCTCCAGCTTCGCAAAGCACTTTGCCTTTTTTATACAATCATTCCGTCCTCATTAATTTATATTGATAATTCTAAGAAAACATTTCCTTTCATCTGCTATTGCATTTAACAAATAGGAAGAACGCGAACAAATTATTATCGCAAATTCAACATTCGTATAGACGTGCTCTTCTTCCTCGAATCCCATTCGATGTTCATTGCTGTCGATCTAAAGTAAGACGAGCTTTGTTGCTTTCTAATTGTGCGTGACTGTATGACAATAGTTCGGTCGGATCCGAAGAAATTAATGAAAATTCGGGAGAAATACGAGGAAGGAAGGTGGTTAGACATTTCTAAGAGAAAGGGTTCATCGTCGTGGAGAAAGTCGAAGGGAATTGGCTGATCGTAACAAATACTGATCCGGGATCGTCGAATTATAAACTAATGCCTTCCAGAAACTTTGGCTGAATGAAACTTTGCTCGGAAAATCCCTTCCTCTTCGTAATGGCGAATCTTAACGTTAGCTGATATCCTCCCAGCAAAATCTATTCCTAATAACTCCGCCAATTACAATAATTCTGGCAAAATACCGTTCGATAAATGTATTCATTTTATTCGTTCAATAAATGAGAATTTATTTCCACGTCATTTAAATTAGATGGAATTTGAATTTCAAGCATTCTCGAAATGTTCGAATATTATATTTAATGAACGCACATAAAGAAATATGACGGAATTCTTAAGTTTAATAAGTACTAATACTTGATGATAGTGGAGGACGACAGCGGCGCGACAAAAACCTCGCGACAAAAGCCCTGTTCGCGAGAGAAAGGAAATTGGATGATATTTCCAGAAACGATCACGTCTTATTGCTGGCTAAAAGAGGAAAGTTCGCGGTACATTTGCCCAATCAAATCATTGGTACAACATGTTTGAGGTGCGCTGATGAAAATTACTTCAGTAATTTTCATCTACTACACGAGTTCAATAGTTTTGTGATTAAACTTTTTCCGATAAACAAAGTTATTAAATTTCAACATTTTTCATGTATTCTTTACATTATCATAAATTCTAATAAGCTAAACAAAAAATCTTTCAATTTTTCTTTATTGAGAAAAATTAGTTACAGTAATGAAAGAAATTTTCTTACGTAAGAATATTGGCAATAAAATCATTACATGGGAATAATCGAAATCGGTTATATACGAAATAAATCGTGACACTAAGAAAGACTCTGTCTCTGTTTTGGATGCTCAGTGGCTGGAGTTCGGGTTCATTTATGAAGGCAAACTCATAGCTATTTTCTATAAGGGTTTCTCATAATTTCCTATCAGAATTCGCAAAAAGATGAGATCGTCGTTTTGGCAAGATCACGTAGAACCATAAGGGGAGTAATGAGTCCGAAAGCGTCAGCGGCATCTAATGTCGGAAATTATAGCATATTGCCAATAAAATCCGCCGGCTCACCCTTGCCAGTCAGCCAGACGTACTCTATGTATTGGAGGGTAGCCAAGCTTATTGTAACGAACGGGACCGCGTTCTGCCATCACGATTCTCTCTCCAGGGATGTCGCGTAACTAACATAATCCATAATCGATTATCGTGTTATTGCATTATGGCCACTGTCTTCTATTTACGTTCAAATAATGTCCTCGATTAATAGTTATGTCTCACCTTTGGTTGTAAATTACACCTCGTTAGAGACGTACCTTCCATGCAAAATTGTCTTTTAAATTATGCTTGCTAGATATTAAAGTTAATTGAAATTCAATGCAATTCTGAACTCCAAAATATTATAAATTAATTTTATATGATTATTAAGTACAAATTGTTAGGGTACGTTGACAGAAGAAATGCTAATGGTTGAAAACATGAAATGGTTAATTTAATTTTATTAATAAACTATTCAACGTAAACATACATTGTCAAAAATATATAATGGTATAAACCTAACACATTCTCATCTTTCAGATTGACACAAGCATTTAGAATAAACTATTTCGTTAACAAAAAAATTTCAGACAATTCACAATTGAAACAAAATAAACAAAATGAACGAAAATTAATTAATTTTCTTTTTAAATGAAACAATTATATTGGATATTGAATAGTTTTAGAATCTCAATTAAAGTTTAATTATTGAGTCAGACATGTGGATTTTGATCTCATTGCACGTTTTGGAAATTCCACACTCTCAGCAGTCATCATACTGCTACTAGTAGATGAAGATGCCAAGGATGCATTTGATTTCGAAGGTTTGACTAGTGACATATCTGATTCTCTTGTAACTTCTGGATTATATTGATGACTTTCCACTCGTAAAGTTTCATCAAGATCCGAACTATGGATGTCAAATTCCTTAGTGACGTAATCAAGCACTTGAATATATTTTGATAGTGAAAAATTTTCTTTATTTTTCACCTTCAGTATCAGTGATTTATACCTTTAAATATAAAATTTGTTTTTGTATTATAATGGATAATAAAATTTGATTATTTTGAAATTAAATGTTGTTTTATACCTTTCGATTAAAAAATCGTTACTCAAATTGCATGACTCATCTACTGGATAATGTATATCCTCTTCTACAATGTTATCCAAAAAATTATTGTTATCTCCAATATTTACAAGTTTATCTAAAACAATTTTTTCTAAAGCATCATAAAATATTTTTGACTTGAAAAAATCGTCTTTGATTGGGAACATTTTCTGAGTAGGTTTTAATATTTCATCAGTTTTCTTTTGTTCTTCTGCCTTGTTACTTGCTATGGCTAATTCACTTCGTAGCTTTTTAATTTCTTTTTCACAATCTTCTTTTGTATTTGCTAAATTTGTCAACTCCATTTTTAAACATAATTCATTTTCCGATTTTTCATTCAATGTTTTATGCAAATTATCATTTTCTTCTTGCATTTTTTTTAGTTTAGATTCAAACAAGTTTACTTTCTCATTCAATTCAGGAATTTTAGTTAGATTTAAATTATTCTTTAATATTTGATCTTCCAACTCAAGAATACAGGAAGTTTTTAATGCAACATCTTTCTCTAAATCTTCTATTTTTTTAACATATTCTTTACAACATTTTATTTTATTTTTCTCCAAGTATACACAAGCATTTGACAATTGATTTTCTAAGCTAATTGACTTTTTCAAGTATTCTTCTAAAACTTGAGATGCTCTGTTTTCATTCTCTTCTTGATTTTTCATCCTCTCGTTCAGTTCTTTAAATATTAACAGTTTTTCATCAGATTCGAAATGCAAAGTATTCGATGATTCAGAAATTTTGTCATTCAACTCTTTATTGCTTTTTTTTAATTGGTTTATTTCATTTTCTTTGGATAAAAGTTTCTCTTCATAATCCAATAGCTTTTTTTCATTAATAGACGAGGATTCCTGTAATAAAGTCATCATGTTTCTAATTATTTCCAACTCTTCAGACAATAGTAAAACTTTGTTTGTACTTTCTTGATGTTGGCTTTTCAAAATTATATAATCTTCTTTTAATTGCTGAACCTTATCTTGTATTTCTGTTGAATTTATATTTACTTTTGCCTCACTATTTGATTTTGAATCTTCACTATTAATTCCAGAATCATTCTTACTACTATTAGATGATTGTAAACTGTTATCCAATAATGATCCTGAAGAATCTAAAATACTCCATCTATTTTTTCCATTGCTGAGAATAGAAAATTTATTTTTCGAAATACGTGCAAGGACTTTTGGCGATTTTCCAGCTTCAGTAATCTTTGAATATAAAAATGACAAATTAGTTTCATTTGACAAGTCATTATCATTATCATCACTGAAATTTTCTTTTAAACAATTAGAATTTTCTTCAATCTGAAAATCCCCATTGCTGATCATTGAAATATGTTCAAGTAATGCCACTTTTTCTTCAAGCTCATTTTTGGCTATTTCAGATTTTTCCAAATTACCTTCTGCCTCAGCTAATTTTATTTCCATTTCAGTTAATCTCTCTTTTAATTCTTCCACTTCACGTATTTTTTCATAAAGTTGTAATTCAGTTTCTTTCAATTTTTCAAAATTCTCAGACTTGTCAAAAAGATTTTCTATTTCTTGTGAACTATCGACAATGCTTTCATGAATTGAAGAATTCTCTAACGAATGTTTCATATTCCGAAGTTTTTGTAATTCCTTCTCAATTAAAGTCAACATAAATTTACAGTCATTCTTCTCAACAATGGCATCTTCAAGATCTTTTTGAAGCTTTTTAATTATATCTCTTAAAGACTGAAATGATGAAGAATTTTTAATATCTTTTAAAATATCTCCATCAGAATTTTGATTCCCACTAAACTCAAATCTTCTTCGTTTTCTTCTCATATAATTATCCATTCTTTCTTCATAGTAATTTTCTATTTTCTGGATCATATCTTCTAGCATCTCATTGCTAATCTTATCAACTTCATTCAATTTCTTTCTCCAATTCTCATCGTGATCTCTAATCATCTGCATATACATATCTGCAAATTCCTGACGAATTTTAATTTCCTTTGCGAACATACTTTCTTTTAATTCTGTCAATTCTTTTGATAGATCCTCATTTTCTTCTCGAAGCATTTTATATTCATCAGTTTCCTCAACGTTTTTATAATTAAATGATGATACGTCCCAATTTGATGTCGCTCTTGAAACTGCATCAACCGAAGTATGCAATTTTCGTAAATCTTTGGAAATATTGATAAATTTTTTTAATGATGAAACCAATCCTAAAATATTCTGAGTTTCCACATAAAATAATGGACAGGTATTAATATTCACGAGAATTACTAATGGTTCCTTTTCACATAAACATTTTTGCAAAAATCTTGTTAAGCAGGATTCACGAAATGGTCCAACAACTTCGCTATTATGTTTCATTGTATAATTTTCAACAATTATTTTCATGCATCTTGCTAAGGCTAGTAAACTTTTATTTATGTATCGAGATTCTATGAAAATTTGTTCATCTTCTGAATCATTGTCCAAACGTCCTGATCCAGCAAGGTCGTAAAAATTTAACGAGTTTATCTGAAAATCATAATTTTGTGATCAAGTTAATATTCTAAATCCAAACTTTGATAAATATATTTTAGATGCATAAATGTGACTTACCATAACATCTTCAAGGGAACAGTTTTTAGGATGCTTAATCAATTTTATGGTGAAAATAGCATGAGACCTTGAGCTATTTTGATTAAAAGAAGAAGCAGCAACGCGTAACTTGGTTGCTGCAGCTGTTAAGATTTGTTGCGCTTCCAGAGCAGAAGCTGCGTGCACTATTCTTAATCCCTTGACAAAGGTGTTGCCGTCTTTATCTGGGACCAATTTCAGTCTTGTGTCCTTTGCAGCAGCGTCCTCGCTCAAAAGATCGTAAACAGCCTCGTTGTAAATTTCTCCCAATGACAGCCACAGCGAATTTATCATTTCGGGATCATGACCTACGTCTTTTTTGTCAATTTTATCTTCCTTTTTGTCCAACTTCTGTGCTTTCAACTTAGCCGTCTCAACCATTTGTTCCTTTTCATCTATGAATGTAACCCTACCTCCATTAACAGGTTTGAATTTAACTTCTCCTGAGCAATCGACCGTCGAAAAAATATAATCAATGCACCTAGGAATGATTCCCGGTTCCAAATCAGTGCCAAATAACGTGTAAGTTTTTCCTGAATTTGTCGTACCGTAAGTGATGACGGTAACATTTTGACCACACAAAAAATTATCAATATCATCTTTAACGCTCTGATCAAAAATTTGCTCCTGAGAAACTTGAGAATCGAAAATTTGCGAAAATTTTATTTTCTTCGAAACTACAGAATTTTCACGACTTTTAAATTTTTTGAGGTATCTCGTGTTCTTCTTAACAGTGTTTGGAAATTTTGTGAACAACGTTGTTGGACTTACGATCGTGTAAGTTTCGTTTTCAACTTTATTCTCGCTGTCATTTTCAGGTTTAAATCTTAAGAAAACTTTGATACCCTCTGAAGAAACTTGTAACGATTCATTAGATGTAACGTTCGAAATTCTCCTGCCTGAAATCTCTGACAATCCGTCTAAGGAACTCAATAACGATGTATTTCGAATTGTTTCGCAGGTTGGACTGTCAAAAGTGTTATACATTTTTCTAGCAATTTATATGTCACTTTTCAAATTATAATAGTAAACATTTGACACTGGATCAGGTTATCATTTTACGTTTTCAAGACGCATAAATTTGCCACCTTAAAACTCGTCGTAGAATTTCAAGAAAAAAATAATTAGAAAACTTCTTCACGCAAAATTAATAAGGTGCGCATTTTGTTAGCTATTACATTCTTTTTGAAAAAACTGTTTTATTCGCGTTTTTTTTACAGAAAACAAAACCACGATTGTAACATAAAGCTAAATAAATCTGAAATTGCCACGGAAACTTATTCTTCATTTGTTTGATTTCACGAATTAATTTAAAAAAAAAAAATTGTATAAACATCTTCTTTAAAATTAAACAATGATAATTGATTAAATGAAAAACAAACAAATTTGATATTCACAATTCGAATAAGATATCAATTTGTATAACATATTAAATTGTATCATAATGTAATTTAATATCATTCATTACAAATGTTAATGGAATAATTAAGAACATAAATAACAATGAATTGAAATGTTCAGTTTCAATTTGCATAATGAAACTCAATCCAATTACTAAAACATCAATAAACAAAATTAGAGAATTTCATTAAAGTAGAATTATCTGAAATGCATGGCACGAATAACTGAGGAAAAGGAAAGTAAAAAAGTCGTATTACAAGCATATTTCAGCAAATTCACCGGCGACAAAGTGCTTTATGTATTCGACTTTTAAATGCCGGTGCTTGGAGTTTGAAATTGCAAGACGAAGAAGCTCTTACGTGCAGTATATCGCAGATGGTGATTGTGGAGCGCAACGACATGAAATTACGAAGATGCGACACATACTCCGGTACAGAGTGTGCTCGAAATATCTTCAAAGCGGAAATGCGGCAATTTATATGCGTGTCGCTTGGACCATTAAACGGAGCCAATCAAAGCCGGAGCTAATAGCCCCGTAGCACTCGTTTGAGATGGCACTGGCGATGCGCTTTCGGTATCGCCGCATCAGAATCTATTGGGTACAAACGGCCACTGTGCGCGATCGCTCGAGACTCGCGAGCGACTTCACTTCCACGAGGACGGCGGTGCCTTTCAGGTTCACAATCCGTTCCTTGTATCGACGCAAAGAACCTTTTTACCTCGCCTCGATTTCGCTTTTCTTCTTCGCCGCTGCCGGTATCGGCTCATCGCACGCCGCTGAGAATCAAAAGCTCGCCGCTTTCGACGGTGGTCCCTTCCACCGTCGAATTAATTCATCGCTAATTAATTGTTCACGCGGCATAATACATTTCTTTTTTTTTCTATACAAATAAACATATAAGTAAATTAGAAATTTCAATGTAGTTTTTTTTTCTTCTTCTTCTTCTTCTTATTTGCATTTAATTAATTAAGTCACTGGAAATAATTTAATTTTTAATGAATAAAATCGACAGATAGCCAAGTTAAGATTAAAATGAAGAGGATTGCAATAATTTAAAATGAAGCTACAGCTTCATGTATGAATAACAGTAACTTCTTGGGTCGTTAAGTCTATATGTTGTAATAGACACATTACTTTTGATCTACAGTACAGTCAGTATAACACAACTTATAGACCATAAAAAGCTCCAAGACAGCGCGAGAAAGAGTAAGAAAGGGAGAAGCTTCTCTATGGTGAAAGAACGCTCGTAAGATGTTACCGGTATGAAAAATAACAGCCCGGCCTCGCCCGTATTGGGCATTAATACTTCTATGGGGATTGATGTTCTTCCTTTATGGGTTATTTATTTAATACTGACAAATTCGCTCATCGCCCTGTCTCTGTCTCGCTCTTCGCTTCTTCTTTAGAACACTCTGGGACTATCAGTGAATGTACCGTGTCTTTTATGGCATCTTTAATGGTCCTGGACGCTGAGTATGATGTACAATGTGAAACGTTGACTTTGATTTTTTTATTCTACTTTAATTAACATTCGACTTGATCAATTTCAGCGACTTACTTCAAGACGTTTTATTTCATTCTTTGATTTAATTATACTGGAATGAAAAACATGTAAATTTGTATGAATGTTCATAATCGTATTGTAAATTTGGCATGGATAATTTTAGAAGGATGAACCGTGAGGTCTGGAAGAAAAATCTTTAAACAGCCAATAAAAGAAAAGGCTGTAATATTTACTGTCGCATGAATGAATATGGCGAATTTAGAACGGCGAATGTCAAGCTGTTTCAAATCAACTCAAATAATAATGATGAGTTATAAATGCTGGCATAACTCAGAACTGGCCAGACTGATTCCAACTTAAGATAGGTCGGTGCTCCTTGCATCTCCGCCCGCTGCCCACGTAATGCCGTTCACGTATTTTATGCGAAAAAATGAGCGCATTGTTAAATGGAATTTTAGTTATTGTTTCAAACGTTAAGGATGTAGCATAAATGTGAATTGCTCTTGCGGAAAGATTGTTCTTTATTGAATTATAAAATAACTAACCGACCAATTGAAATTGAACAAAATTTTATGAACATTGTATTATAATGAACATTGTTTTTATTAATAGATAAATTCGTGAATAATTGATGGAAATGTTGAAGTTTTGTGAATAATTGTTATTCGTTCGTGCATAAATAATAATATATAATATTAGTTGTTCTTCGATCGTTATAACGTCATCACGAATTAGACAGATGGAGGTACCCTTCTCCGTGTAACCAGTATGACGATAGATGCATTGAGCGGAAATGACGAGCTGTAATAACTACTTTGTCGATGATCTCACAAAGATGATACGCATGATAGGGATCACTTTGTTAGTGCTACTATGAAATTGTTTAAAGCAATGTCGGGACTCGTAATTTAGCCCTAATGTCGCCAACTGTCTACATTCGAACCGTCGTCTTAATTAATCAATTACCAGCCTGTGATATTATTAATGCATTAATATTGTTTGGTTTCCTAAATGACGCTTAATTTATAAGCGTAACAACGTCTTTAAAATGATTCTCCGGAATAATAAAATCTTTCCTGGAAGCTATAAATTATGTTATTAAATATATTTCAGCTCACTTAGTACAATATCTTCAATTACAATTTTACAATTACAAACTCGTAACGACAAAAACAGAACATCATTATTTTAGATTTGGTTGCAATGAATAAAGCGATGGTAATTTTTGCATTAAAAATAACAAGGCATTAAATCGGTTATGCTGAATAAAAATATTGTCATTCTGTTTGAATGGTTTAATCGAGCAACGCAAGCAGCCTCTTTTCGTTAAACGATATAATTTGCTAACACCTTTAAGTCCTGATATAACAGAGTATTAGTTCTGATGCCACCTTCTATAACCCGCGAAAGCTCGCAGTGCTTCGTAGCTCGTTGAGAGTACCTCTTTACCAATTTTCCTCTTCAAAGCTCCATCGTCTTTGATCAGGTTTCGCGACGGTCCTGTAATGTCTCTAGCCTTCGTCGTGTCATTTCGTCTTCCACGTTTCTTCGTCACTTACATCCCATCCATCGCTTTCGTCTCTTCAGTATTGGCAAATTTGCGCGCCAGTGTAATCTTGATCAACACAGGCAAATAATTTCACGTTCAGGACCGAATTAGATTTAATTTGCTTTTATTATAACTGGAGAATCAAATCCATTTAGTTTCTTAATCCTGTTGTCTTGTTTCTCAATCCTGTTTGCTTTAATTCCGAACTCATCGCGTTTGGAATTACCCCGAGGTTCATTTTTGCTCTTTTATGTTTCAGGGAATTCCCACCTCCAATTTGTTTGGATCTAAACTGATGAAAAGATTCCGTTAATTGGGAATGCAGATGCTGTTACCGGAAGACTATCGGATCGATCCCCTTTTACTTTGCTGCCCTCTGCGAGTCAGAAGAAGATCCTGCCAATGGATAAGTCTTGTAGAACGCCATCAAAGGGATCTTATTTATGAGACTTTCGGTAAACAAATGAATAAATCTAATATCTTTATCTAAGAGCCGCTCAGCGTCCCTCGGTAATGCGAATTTTCCGAAGAATACACAACGGCCTTCAGACACGACGTCTGTAATCCCCAAGATTATGCACTTTTACTCGTGTCCATCAATATTGAAATTACAAACCCAATTTTCATTTTACAAAATGAATATGTTTACACGTGTATAGACAGTCATTTGAAAAACAAAATTAACATTTTAAAAATTAACTATATTCCTAAATCATTTGAAAATTTGGGATAATTTTTTTCTGAAGAAGAACAATAAATTTTATCAAAGTAAATAAGAATCATCCAAGATGTTTGGCCAAACGACGTCTGCTTCGATTTATCTACATCTCCCCAATCTAATAATTCGACAAATCTCAAACAATGTCCTTTTCGACGAAACTGCTGTTATCTTTCCACAAATCATCGAGGATCGTTCAACGAACGGTAATCAGTGTTCATTAGCTGTATGAAACGCATCTCACCGAGGCTTCACCCTTGGGGATCTTTTCAATAACTCTTGGTCGGCGGTAATTGGTAGCGAGCTATATCTCTTTCAGTTTCTCTCTCGTTTCCTCCGCTCTATCCTCGACAATGTCGTATATAACAATATCCTCGCTGCTTTGCCGTCGACATTGGGATAGATAGAGAAACATTAAGTGTCCGAAATACACAAAAATGCACACAGACACGATCAAAATTGATCGACATTAGCCGCCTCGTCGTCCAAATATTGGCTACTCTCCTTTCTTTTCACGTTTATAGCGGATTCGCCAACAGTAGTTCTCAGGAACACATTTTCTCATTCCACCTTTTCCCATTTACTTTCATGATCAAGATTTTTCTTATAAAAGATAATATTCGGCTATTTTAAGTCGACAAAATTTCTTTGCAGCCACTTTAATGTGGATTGTAATTTGGATATTAAAAATTTTTTTCTCCTTTTTTTTTGGCAAGCTTTAGTGAGAGCCACTGTAAGAAAAGTGTCATTTGAAACGAAGACTGGCTTGAACAGAGGGTCTGAAACGGACGCACATTGGACCATAAACGTTTATATTGCACTCTGTGCAATGTCGATATTGGCGAGTTATTGGCCCTTTCTCGTAACCTTCGTTCTTCATAGCATCCCGAAGCATCACGTATCTGCCCTAATCCGTGGGAGTATCAACCAGTATCAGATGTTGCAATCACCAGAGAAAATTTAATTAAAGTAAACCCAGAAACATCGGTTAAAAACAATAACACTGGTCTACGTCCAATTAAGAAGTTCCGAAGATAATACATATATATATATATCGGCGACGGTCGCGTAAAGTGTCCCTCTCATTGCAATATTCCGCAGCAGTAACACGTGAGAAAGTCCAATCAACTGATATCACGGTCTTGAACCCCTAAGAGCCGCAACTTCTGATACGACTTGGCCGCCTGATCACGAGTTAGTGGTTCAATGCGATGGTGTGGCTATCGCATTGAACCACTAACACCGACACTTTGATAGTAGTAAGACCGAAAAGGAAGAAGAGCCAAGCCGACTTTATGTTGGGACGTAAGCCGGTTATAGGCGCTGCCGATGTTATTTGATGGCCAAATGCACTCCGCCGATGTGAAACAACCCTCACTGAGCCACTATTTATTCGATAGCTATCACCGTCTTCGAGCCATCTTGCCAAACCAAGACAACAAAATCTACACAAGTATAAACAAAAACTAAAAATGAATTCGGTTTTATTATGTTGTCAAAAATTGGTTGTACCGGAACAATTAAAAAAGAAAAAAAAAATTATTATTTTTTGAAAAAATAATTGACATAAATTAAAAAATATATTCGAGAAGAACTGCGACGGAAATCCCGAGATTGACTTTAAACAAGAATGTGATCGATATAACTGAGGACTATTCTTGCTTGAGGGAGGATCAAGTGCCAGGAGAGTGGCGTACCAACGAACATCATCCGTTCGTTCTTTCCGCCTGAGCTCGAGGCGCCAGCGAAGCATAAAACACGCTTGGTATTTCTTCAGTCCCATATTAATATCTAACCGCGCCCCCGCAAAACTTAATGAATTCTTTAGCGAGATCAAAAAGGAGCAGCAGCGCCGTCGATATGGTATTCTTAAATGGGGTTGAAAATACTTGGCGGATGCAAAACGACGATTTTCGTGCTACGCTGAACGTACAAGTATTTGACGCTTTTATATATCCGATGCTTTGAGAATTATTGATCATTATATTACTTTGTACTATTTCAATGGGAACGTATGTTTCATCTCTGTATGACTTTTTAATTATTCAATCAATTTTAATTTCATTTTTCAAAATCACTTATACACATTTTTGTTGTTCAGTCTAAAAATAATCTAAGAGATTTGTTAACTTTATTTTAATCTTGTTAGTAACTTTAACGGGATATCAAAAGTAAAATTCACAAGGTAAATTTTCCTTCCGCCCGAAAAGCATCTCATGAGAAGAGACCGAACTTGAAATTTAATAAACTATTTAGGTAGAAATGATTGTACTGTTTTAACATTCACAGTGGAAATACGTTTGGATTTGTAATCGATATACGTTCTTAAGAAACGTAAGTTACGATTTCCAACAAGGTGGTCTTCATCTTTGCCTGTAAGAGAATTGTTCGCGACTGCATGTCTTAGGGTTATTGGGAGTTATGAGTCCTAAACCGTGCTCTGGGGCGTCGGAAGAACTTGACACAGGTCAGATACCGCATCGTAAAATGTTATGAGAATTAATGTCATTCTCCTCCCGGCTTCCCCTTCCCTATAGAGCCGCACCTCATCTCGTGGTACCTTGTTTCCGTTTCGCCTGTGTCCTATCACCGCACGATGTTCTATCCTCCTTTGCAAACCACGTCGTTGTACGACTTAGCTCCCTTCTCGTACAGCCAATTTCATCGTTACAGTAGCCACAACTTTTGCGTTTAATGGAAAAGTCGATACCCAATTGCCGGACGCTGGGCATCGAAGACCGCATGTTTCTTTATCTGTCCTGCCGTACCGTTTTACTACAATCATTTCGGTTGCGCTTAACATTCTTCTGTTAGATGATGAATTTTCATTATTGTCCTTCCTGAAATTAACTACCTCGGTATTTCATAAATTTAGAGGTTCTGTTATTTGTCTTTTAGCTAGATCTTATTTCACGGAAATCATATTCAATTTTGAATTAAATTTAAAAATGTCCACTTCTACAAATCTAGAATTGCAATAAACCTTCTATTAATCTATTGCATCGCTTATCTCAACTTACATGATAGAGTAAAGTTATAATATAATTATTAAAATCACTCTTTTTAAGTATTGTTAAAGAAAACTTATTTTGTAAATCGTAAATTGCAATGAATCAAATCTTTTTTTTTTCTTCGTCAATTGCATATTCATTCACATTGAATGAAGTGAATCATTATACTCTGAGGATTATTCGTGTGGAAACGTTAAATGATTAATAGATGGTAAAAATAAATGTAAATAAGGCGATAGTGAAAGAGAAATAATCGATGTATTATGTTGAGTGTATTCAATGTCTACGTGCCGAGAGTGTACGCATGGCCTCATAAAGATTCTGTGCATCGACAATCACTGGATGAGTGGACTCTTCCGGTCGCCCACCAACATACAACGGCGTATTAAACACATGTGTTGCGGCTGTCAGTTTAGACGATGATTTAGTGGATGCATTGATTGGGTCGATCAGAGGCCATATCATCTCGTTTAGAGCCTTCCATCATCGGTGACACTATTTATAGACACAACACGATGATCGAATCTTTGTACGCGGCTGCGTCTTACATGATGTATCTCGTTTATACGATTAGATTATTACGTTGAATATTTGCTTCTCATCACTCGTGACTTTTTACATCAAAGAAATTATATATCTAGTATAATAAAGCTTCATAACGTCCTGCTTTTATTTTTTACGAATTTACAAACGAAAAATATGGATTAATAGCGATTAAAAAGTCGTGAAATTGATTTGGAGTTTTTCTCGGTTTCTTTTGATTACATTTTCGTGGAGTTGAAGTTCAAAGTGCTTTTACTTTGAAGGCAATTGGAACGAAAGGTGTATCGATGGAGTTCTTCATGATTTTCATAATCGAATGCTAGTCGGGCGAGAATGATGTGTTACTCACTGGTCGACGTTTGCTTTCGCTTGACGACAGCGGTGCGCTTTGTTGCCGCTTCAATATTTTCAAATTACCACGCGAATGATTCTCGCCAAACAAAGCGTCGCCTCGCCCAGTCATATTTTAATCAATTTGTAACGTTCCTTCCCTCTCCCTCTCGCCTTCTTTTCTTTTTTCTCTCGCCTCTGCTTCGATGCTGCAAAAAGCTCACCCTTGATCGTATATCGCTAGCCGCGACGGCATTTGCGCCTCGATGAAAATTAATATTAGATCTCGTGTTTCTTCACACAGAAAATATTCTCTGACGCACCCTTCCCGGTGGTTGAGCGCATTTTTATTGACTGATCCGTCTGGTTCGATTCATCAACGCGAAGACTTGATACGGAAATAATGATTAAACAATTTATAAAAGGATTGATTTTCTTAAATTAAAACATATTTAAAGCAAACGCGTTAATCGAGAACGAAAAAAGAAAAAAGAAAAAGAAAAATAATCAATTTCAAAATCTCACGGAAACAGTTCTTATTAAAGTTAAAATAAAAATACAGCAAATTGCACGCTATCTGGCGAAAGATTAATGTCAATTTTAATATAAAACTTGTAAATGTAAAGAATTGGTACTAATTAAGAAACTCGCTCCGAACAAAGATATTCAAGGATTTGCGCTAATAATTCGTGCTCGCAAGCTTTTCAGCTCGATAACCCCGATCTCGGTTTCACAGGAAGAGTCGAAGGGTAATTGGCTACATGTAAAGAAGACTCCGAGGAGTCTGCATTTGAGTATTTCATCGTCGTTCTCTCCTTCCCTCCCTCTTTTCACTCCTCCTCTTTCTTCGGTGATTTTTCGAGCAGAATTATTCAGAGGGGTGGATTCGAGCCACGGCGAGAATTAATGTCTCTTGTGGCATAAAAAATCTGTGTAATCAATTATCGAACCTTTTTACATCATATTTCATGGCCAATGAGTCACCAGCCATCGTTTTCCTTCTTATATTTGGTTTTCCGGGAAATAGACCTCGTAACTTTCCGAATACACTATTCCACCGTCAGTTTCTTCTTTACGAGGTTATTCTTTTCTAATTGAATTAAATTACACGTTAAAACGGATTAAAACAACTTTTCTTCTCACTTCGAGCATTGCATTGTTTTATTTAAGAATACTGACGGAATTCTTACTTAAATCGATCTTAAAGGAAAAACGTTTCAATTTACGATTCGTCAATCGAAATTTTATGAAACGTCGTTTATCAATTAATAACTTGTTTCTAATAGGAGTGTAATGCTAGATTAGGACACGTTCAGACGACATTAATGTCGAATAACTGCGACTACCGTGTAATTGAACTATGAATAAACTCAATTACAACTAATTGAAAATTGGATAGTCAAGTTGATACGCTAATAAATTAACACTCTGTAATGATTACCATGTTAGTAGATTAATTACGGCAAAGTGCAAGATCATTGTGTAGGAACTTATTCCAATATAAAAACTACATTCCTGATATGATATTTGCTATTTAGAGCAACGCAGGTAACATTACATTTCCCTTCGAGCATCGTCTCTCGACTGAATAGAATTTTCTTATTAAGCTGCTATGTTTATATGTAGCAAAGTAGATAATTGGACTGCAGCTTTCAATGTATCCACAATATAATAAGTAGGAAGAGCAACGACAAATAAAGGATATCTTGGCTTAAGTAAAGTCATTACGGTTACGATAGACATTTTTTCATATTTTTTATGATCTAATAATGACTACAAGGAATATGTTACTCAGTTACCTCAAGGGCTCAATTTCTCAACTCACACGATGTAATTTCACATGTATACATATCTGTATACATGTATTGCCGCGGATTTGAAACGTAACGTTACATGGATAATCATTTTAATTATTCATTCAGAACATTATATACAATACAATAATCAAAAATAATAATCATTGTTATTATTTGTTTTGAGGATTAACATTTTAATTTTTCGTAACGGATTAAAGTTATGAATTTATTCAAAAGACGGAACTGAAAAAAAGAGAGCCAGAAAAAGAAAACAAGCGCAAGCAGTAGTTGTCATTGCAACGTTCGAGCTGAGCTTATCCTGCGTCAAGATTTAATATCACGCGAGGAAAACATCAAAGTGGGCTGCACTTTTTAGTTTAGCCGGTGTTTCCTCAGGCTTAATTTTGAAGAAAAACGAGGTGATTCGGAACGATAATTTTGACAAGCGGACAGAGAGCCGAATAATGCGCAAATTAACAAAAGGACCTGGACCTGGAACGTTGTAAAAACCATGGCTCTGTAAAGCACTCGAGATATTTACGAATCGTTGATTTTCCACGTCGGTAAAACAGAGAGTTGACGGAAAAAAGAGAGAAGAGCTTTCGTCGAAAGCAGAAGGACAAGGTGAAAGAAACCGAGGACTTCCAACCGTTTTAAAAATTACTAAGCATTCTGCGTGTTTGTTTGAGCGCGTACAATACCATTAGAAACGCTTTTCGTCCTCCCCTCTTTTGCCCTCTTCTCAACAATTCTCATTGTCGTCTGATGTTCCCCTTCCTCTTCCTGCTTACTCTCTCTCTCTCTCTTTCTCTCTTTTCTATCGTTTTATTTTTCTTTCTCTTAGTCTCTGAGTTTTCACTCGACGCGTGTACAAGCAAAACATGACTTTTTTCGCTATTTTCTGCGAACATACTTTGCTCGTCTATTTTCCGAGCCTTGTACCTGCGTAATACGTGTGGTTAAAGTATGGTCGTAAGTACTTTGCACCTAGGTAGAGGCAAGCCAAGCTACCTCTCTCATCTCGACTAGAACCATAACGTTTATTTTAATGCTTACTTTGCCCCGCCGAACGAAAAAATCGTCGGAGTACTTTCCCTCGCTAGCACCCTCCTTCATACCAACCCTTATCTCAGATTTTCTGATCTGCCGTTGATTAAGAGAGAAAGAATTGCACGAGCATCGGTACACCTTAACAAGATAAAGCTCATGAAAGTTTGAGCATCGGATATTTTGATAGCCTTCTGTTTGAAACGAAGGATAATCCAAATTTAACTAATCTTCCCAAGCAGAAGAAAAAGAAAAAAAAAAAGAAAAAGATTTTGCATGTGAAGAAAATACTGAAGTAATAAATGAGATTTGAAAAAAAAAATTTATGAAACGTTATTTCTTGCGCTCATATTTCGTCATCAAAATAAAGCAGAATTTCAAATTATGAAATGCAAAGTGATAAAAACATATCTTGATCCAATAAACTTTTTTCTCGAGCTTAAGCAATAAAACGTCATAAGTAGTGCAAAATTTTTACCCGGACATAGGAAAATGCGAAAATTAAAAATGTTCCCGACGCGCCTGTGTCCACTGTATAGCCGTGCATCATATAATCATCCTTCACGGTATGCAATACGCTCTGACGAAGTCAGAAAAGCACAGAATACCCAAAAGACGATACCGGAGCATAAGTGACGCGGTGACGTTGCAAGAACTGTGTTCGACGTAGCCAAAGAGACCGCAAAATCTCTCGACTAGTCTCTATTCCGAGCTCTTCCTGTATAACTTTGTTACGTTTTTGGTCGGGCATACACGTATGCAATATACTGGACAAGTGTGCGGATCAAAGGATTTGCCATACACACAGTGGAAAAAGATATATGAACAACAAAAAAATTCTTCCACGAGTTTTTTTCATATTTATACAGATCAAACCTCATTGTTCGCTGTGTATATATTATCTGCGAGGAAACTTAAGTAAAGTTCATGATGCTTCCACGTTGTTGCAGAAATTTTTGTTAATTTATTATTATTTTTCTTTTTTTTTTTTTTTTTTTCGTTAAACTATTTCATTTGAAAACAAAATACTTC
>JABFQA010000064.1:0-31660 GCA_022817065.1 Probaryconus sp. ZL-2020
CAAACAAAGTAATATATATTTTAGTTAAAAAATAATGTGATTTCTTTTTTACTGTATATATTCTAACAAACAGAAGCCAAAGCTTTTATATAGTTTCGCAAAACTTCATTTGAAATAATGTTTGAAATAATGTGAAATAATCATTATTTGAAATAATGTTGAATTAATAACATGATAGTAAAGTTTCAAATATTCTGTTCAATTTGTATAAATCTTAGCCCTTTCCTAAAGTCACCGATGACGTTAATGTTCTGAAAACGTGATATTCGTCAGCTTCGCGTTTGCTTATCCAGTCGTGAGAAAGATTTATCGACGTTTCTCGCAAATGCAAGGCTGACAACGCGGCACTACTATTCGCTGTCTGCGGCGCTTTACCCCGCCATTAATTTATGACGAATCAGAAAAATAACCCATCCAGACGAACGTACATCTGTCTTCTCGTTTGAGATCCCTCGCATTCGCTTGAACGCTTACCAACTTTCGCGAAGTCGTGCCATGACGAGACCTTTGCGAAATTCATATATATCTCTTTCGTTTTGATTGTTTCGCGATGGTCAATAGAATAATACAGATTTTCGCCTTGACACACATTTTCGTATCATTATTTATGGGACAATATATAGTTCAAGTTTTATTAAATTCCACATTTCATCGTGGATGTTTCCTTTGCGCAAAAATTAAAAAAATAAAACTGAGAGAGAGAGAGAGAGGAATGAAAAAAATTATTACATCCTCAGACTCCCTTTTTCAATCAAGACGCGTTCTCTCTCTCACAAATTGAAATAAAAAAAAAATCGTGATTAAAACTGAGGAAACATAAAGACAACTGAGGAAACATACATTAATCCTGAATAATCTTAAGTTGAGATTACTTGACGTTTAAATAAGGCACATGTGTCGTCGCACTAATACACATGAAATCCTTCGAAGCTGTCTCAAGCTGTTTAAAAGACTATAAACTCTGTTATTGCCGGACAGATTTTCTCCGGTTGTCTTGTAAAGCGACCTGTCGCTTTCATTTGAAATAATGAACGAAGTTGAATTAGGCAGTTGAAGAGACATAAATCTATGAGTCATGTCTACTGTAGAAATGCTAGTGCCGTTGCTGTGACGGTAGTAGAGTGCATTAGTCAATAGCCGTGGCATACGGGTGCCACGAATTGACCGCATTCCGATGTCAGCAATGGCATCAAGTTGCAATTAAACTCAAATCGCTCCAGTGGCCATAGTTAGTATGCGGCCGACCTTCGTTAAACTGTGAAGGTATTAAGGCCGCGGGCATGAATGGTGGTGTTTCGCGTAGGTGTATCGTACGTGAGAATCGCGTACAATGTAGATAAACAAGCCGATACCGCGGATATATCTATGTAAATTTCCTACTGGCTATTGTCGCACGACAACACTTTCAAGTTCACTTCGAATTAGAAATGAACTGCCGGAATTCAGTGAAAGCGATGTATTTCAGCGCTGGTATTTTCGTCAATGATACACGACTCGTTATGGCTTTTATGCGAGCCATTATTTTCATGCATTGATTTTTACATTTCCGCAGAAATGTTTTTCATCATTTATTTACTTATCGATATGAAAAAAAAAATAACTGGAACATGTAGGAGTGTGCATATCATTTCCTTAATTTTTCATTCCTGCCTTCATTGCAAATTGTCGTTCAGTAATTACGAGTTTTGGCTTTTAACGATTCATTTGAAATTTCAAAACGTAGAAAGTTGTTTAGGATTTTTACTGTAATGGAAACTAATTAATCCGATTAAACAAAAGACCATTTGTTTCACTTATTCGACTGCTGAAAAATAAGACTCGTGCCGATGATTACTGTCGCGACATAATATTAGGAACATCGAAAGGAAGAATTCCCGGCCTTTAGATTGAGCATGACGCACGCATCAAGTAATACGATTTGTATGATCTCGTCAATGCTAGCGAGCGAACGTTCATTTAATAAATTGATTCTCGATTCATCCGGATGATTGCCAACACAATCAGAGAAAAGTTGTTTGTTTATCAACATTTCAGAAAATTAAAGATAAACAATACATTGTTTGTCGATTCTTCCTTTCGCAAATATCCAGGGGATGGTTTTGTGTTAACAGTAGTTCAAAGTTCAACACAACATTCTGATGAATGTTTGTGTTCCATGTAAAAGGGTTCATTTGAAATTAAAGGATTTGATGGTCTAGACGAAATTGTTTAAAACATTTTTTTTTGTGCCGAGAAAAATATATCAAAAAGTTGATAATGAAATAAATTCAATAACTTTACGTTATTTATAGACTGCTGTAAGTTATATGTCTGGAATTGGATCTGCGTCTATGTTGGAAGCAGTCTTATCATTCCCGGGAGTTGATCCTAATCTGCCAGATAACGAGGGCAACACACCACTACATTTTGCAGCACAAGCTGGTAAAGTCTTAATTTTACATTCCCAATGATCCATTCAGAATAAAAGCTTGTCTATTTTTTAAGATAATATCGTAAATGATAATAAAACAAAAATAGAAAAAAAATCTAGTTAAATATAATAAAATAATTCAATATTAATTGTACTAAAGTAATTGTGTTTGGTATATAAATACATAAACTTGTTTTTTTCTTTATTTCACAAAACGTTCGAAAACCAGTAAAGAAATTAGTTCAGATGATTTTGAAAGTGAGGCAGAAATAAATGTATGTAAACATATCTTGGTCCAAAGGATCGCCTATGTATAAGACTGAACAGTAATATTCACTCTCTGAAGATTTCTCATTTGGCATTGCTAATCGTCAGATTGGAACAGTGACCAGGAATAGCTTGCACACAGAATAATTTAGAATAACTCAAACGCGTTATTTGTCAGATACAAAAATACGAGGAAAATTAAAAACTTCAATACCACTGCATCGTAAATATTTTAGGTATTGTTTAAATAATGACTTTTTTCTTTCAATTCAGGACAAACGGATTGTTTAAATATTTTATTACAAAGATCTCCGGGCATAGAGGTAGACGCGAGAAATGTTTTGGGGTTCACGGCGCTCATGAAAGCGGCGTTACAAGGCAGAACAAAGTGTGCGAAAATACTGCTCTTTGCTGGTAAGAATTTTATTCTTACGGCAAATTAAAAAAAGCGCCTCGGTGCAATAAATAATGAAAATTGGTTTACGTGTTAACATTGTGACATTTTTAAAATTTATGCATTCGATTTTCATGGCAGTCTATCAACGGCACACCGAAAAGACCGCAATGGGCTGTCAAGTTAAATAAACATGTAAAATAAAAGCTCACGATTTGACGAGTTCGTAGTTATTGAATTTATAGCCGTTGTTAAACTGCAATGAATTTCAGATTTAACGTTCTTTTTACAAGTTTCATCTGTTTAACCGGTGGCTTTTATTGCTAATCGTTTCGACGTATTTTGACAAATGGTCTTGTTGTTGAACAAAAAATTTTGTTAATGGAAATTTTAAAAATTACACGTTTCAAAAAGGCTCGTTTTATTATTGATTTGCGTCAAAAGCTTCCTAATGAAATGTTCATTTTCAGGAGCAAATCCAACCCTTCGAGATCACGGACGGGGTTTAAGGGCTGAGCAATGGGCAAGATTTTGTGGAAGGTACGTTTGTGCTGAAGTGATAGAAAGATTTGCAAGGCATAGACTTTTAGAAAAAAGTACCACTTCTTGTCGATGGGGCAGTGAGCCAGAGTTAGCAGTGAAAGTCTTACAGGGCAAGGTACTTTTGTCTGTCTATTAATATAAATATAATATAAAATATGATTTGAAAACTTGTTGTTTCATTTTAAATTGATATCATCTTGAAATCTTCACACTAATATCTGATCAGACATTCTGACGTAAAAGGAATCGACACAATGCTGGTCGCATTAATTTCTCATCAATAGCTAATATTCCCCAAATGTCATCTTAAAATTAGAAAAATATTTAACATAGTTTTCAAGTCATATTCATTTTGCTTGATGATAATTTTGATGTATTCAAAAAAAAAAAAAGTCGTGCATGCAACAAAATTAATATAATTTTTGTAAGTGCAAATTTGAAGCTTTTTAAGATTCCTTAATTATAGAAACATGTACCAATAAATATGTTAAATGTTAATTTCACTAGTTATTCTAATATGTTAAATAATTTAAAAGGAAATGAATCCTTAAAGGACAATTTTATTGCTAAAATATGTTCTGACCTGCAGTAATAATGCACGTCTATATCCCTTTTCCTAATCGATATTATTTATACTAAATCGGTCGCGATAGCAAATAATAAATAAGCTGCCATTTGAAAACGTACCTTGTTTATGACAATTACCTATTCATTGTCTATAATAGAGGAATCCAAATCGATGACTAATCATCGGCCTAGTTTCTTGTTACAATTATTTCAATAACATTCGTTTTTAAGATTGCACAAAATACACTGTAAATATTTATGGCTAAACGAAATGCTACTGAAATTGCAGCTCACGCGGTTACTTCTTCTGTAATTAGATATACACTTGTTAAAATGTATTTCACTAATTGTATCAACTCATAATAATCCTACATAAAAGCTTTAATCATTTTGCACAAATAACTTAATATAAAAAAAAAAAATTGTGAAATAAAATGAATGTGAAATAGAAATACTCATAAAAAAAAATAATGTACTGCTGCAGTAAGTTTTTGACATTACTGTAACAGTTCATTTGTTCTTTTAAAATTGGAGAACGATAATTTTTGCATGGAATTAATACGTAATGAGTAAAGACATTTAACCATAACTACTATCTTTTATATAAACGACAGCGTAGTTTATGGTTAAAATAATGTTAGGTGACACCAGTCCCGCAAATTCCACTGCCACCCCCATCAACGGGACTCAAGTCGAAAATCAGACGAGTCTTCCGTTCATCTTCCAGTTCCGAGCGCAACTTCTCCCTAGTGTCTCAACTTACAAGCGCCGCTCTTTGTGCTAGTAGTCCGGCCTTGCCAAAACCTGGCGACGTGCCACCTGTCGTTAAAAGTCTCCTACGGCCCCTCAGCGTTCCTCAATTAAGGTAACAGGGTTTTTTTCCCTTCACAATAATTAATTTACCAAATTAATTTCCATATGGAAAACTATCTTAACTTTACAGTATCATATAAAACTGATACTTACAAAAAATTGACAAACATAAGAATTTAAATAAAATTAAAATTGTCAAATTATTTTTTTTTAGGATAACTTTGGTGGCACCATCTGATATAATCGAAAGGACGACGACGGATAAATGTAACATGAACTTCTCCGAGAAGATAGAGAGCGCGATAACAAAACCGCCCCGGTCTCGGAAAAAAAGCAAATAGCTTGTTTTAAGAAGTTAGCTAATTAATTTTATTCATTAGCATTATCACAATTGCTATAAGCACGCGAGACTGTTCAATGTTAATTGAACGATTCTAATGTTCTCATTAGATGGATCCTATGTCTGCAACTACCATATACATATTGTTAAATTTGTCCAAATTTATTATATGAATAATATATCTTATGGATTATATAAATACCTACGATAATGTTGTATTTGCTTAGTTCTATAAGCTGCGAATGTATCCAATTTATTCAAAGAATATTTTAATAAATGTTTTATTACAATTTTTTAATTCCTTCGATAATTCATTTATTATTCAGTTAACAATGTTTTTCACTCTTTATTATTGCAGAGATTCTGTTGGAGATTCAACGTTTTGCACAAACGTCATTGACTATATAATTTTCACTAAATGATTATTCTTTCCGCACTTAGTCTATTTTGTATATACACTAGTCAACAAAATTATATGTATGATTCAATAAAGATTGACTGCAGATTAACCAAATGTTGTTTAAACATTTTAATTTCGATTATTTAATGTGGCTTTTGTATGTTATTGTCGAAATCTGTTATTGCTTTCGACAAAAATTAATTTATATCAGTATTAAAATTTAATGAAAAATGTCTGTTTCATATGTTTCGGTAACATACAATAACACTTATACAATATAAAAAATCTTCTAAATTAAATAAATAATGTCTAAGCAACTAATTTAATAATAATAATTTTGTTATTAACAGTCGTCAGTCAGCACTGGAAAAAAAAGGATTCATCGTATTAATTGCTGATATACAGTTATAAAAAAAACTTTTTTGTTTTATATACTGTCGTTTAGAGTTCAGTGTTTCTTCTTTGGAAACTTTGAATGTTATCTTATTTCGTAACTTTAGAATTATTTGATTATCATTTTGATACTTGACTCGTCTGGTTCGTTATTATTATTATTTGTGCTATCTACATACACAGTAATCGGTCCTATCTTACACTCAGTGGCTTTCAACTTGGTTTTCTGTTGCGGCTTTGTCGACGGTTTTTCGCTCTGGATAATATTTCATAAGCTTGTTGAATTTCCATAAACTTTTCTTGGGCTTGTCTGCGCTCTTCTTCTGTACCTTTTACTTTGTCAGGATGATGCTCTCGAGACAAAGCTCGCCACTTGGACGTTACTTCGCTTTGTGAAGCAGTTTGCGATAAGCCCAAAACCTAATTAATTTAAACCAAAAAAGTCTTAATTTTTATATAACATTCTTAAATTGTTTTTCTTTTTATACTTAAATTAAACATGGAAAATTTTAAATTCATTGTACGAGAAAAAAGCCTTGATTGATAATAAGCGTTTCTAAAATTAGCTGAGTGTATAGCTGATTTTATCATGTATTATTACAGTGCAAAAAATTCTAGTACGCAAACACTGAAAATGTTGCACGTGACAATGTCTCACCCTGTATGCATTTATTTCACCCCGTGGATCTGATAAGTCTATAAGTTCCTTCCAAACAGCCCAGAATCCTTGATGCCTTGCATATGTCCATAATTGTTCAACGCTTGCCTGTGTGCAAATGAACATTAATTATTAATATTACTGTAATCGATGAATATCTCAAAGCATAAATCTAGAACCGTTAAATTTAAACTCATTTCAAGGATTCATAATAAATTGCAGTCAACGGCAATAACAAAATACATTATTTAACTTTAAATATACTTAGATAAAAATTTCACTGAGTTTTTCAAATCGCTTTTTTCGATATAGTTTAAATGTAAACCTTCACGTCAGTCCAAATTGGTGAAGTGAAAAAGTGTTTTATGGCTTCTGATAATTTGATCTCTTCTCCCTCGTTGTCTGTGATTGTGGCGTTGAAATAAAAATAAGATGTCAACAAAGAGCAACAAATTATAATGGTCAAAAAGGAATATAATAATCGAGCGGTTGTGGTATTTCTTTTCTTAGGTGTAAAGCGCCATTGTTTTGAGAATGTATCAAATGCTAAAGCTGACATTAATGCCATCAATGCCATCCACATGGTGCTATCGCCGATAAAGTACAACGTTGGATAACATATGTAAGATGCAATTAAAGCCATCCATATCGAACCCTTTTCTTTACCAATGTTTCCAACTACCCAGGTTCCTGTTTATTGAAAATATCATACAAATAAATTCACACTAATAAGAAATAAACTTAAGACTAATCTACACGAATATTAATTTTTACCCAATGCTATGGCGAATGGAATCAGAATGTACAATGGTTTGAAATTGATGCCATTGATTTCGTCTTCGGGAATTGCTATAAAAACAAAGTTACCCCATAAACAAGATATCATGAATTGTCCTAAAAAGCGCATTGTTGTAAAAGGCGGCTGAAAAAATTATAAGACAAAAATGATTGTAAAATTAATTGAAATTTTCTTAGATTATGCATGAAGAGGAAAATATAATTTGTTACTTTTTGATGTTTTCTGACTTCGCCTTTGAACCAATGTAAGAAACGTGAATCATTGTTCGCTTCAGCAACATACCAAGGTATTTTAAACAAATCCCTTAACCAACCACATCCGAAATATCCACCACCAGATGATAGCCACACTAAGGCCTGATCATCTCGATCCAAATAAAAGTGATGGAGTCCAAAAATACCTCCAAATAGCCACAATATGTATGCATACAATTTGGACTTGTTTCCTACGTGTTCCATTTTTGGGATATGCATACCATTTGCATTCTTCTTTTGACTTTCTTTATTCTCAATCATTTTGTGTAATTTAAGTAATCTAAAAAAAGTTTTAAATATATGTTAGAAATTTTATTGTTTATATAGAATAAAATATCATTTGTGTAATTGCGAAGGATTTGAATATATAATTCACGTTGAATAATGTTTCTGTCAAAAGAAAAATTGTACATTTTTATTTTGTATTTCAAAAAGATAGGAACATAATTAGCATGATTATCGATTTGACAGCAGTGTTCTGCGGCACGTGTTTTGGTGCAACAAGTGTATTATTTTAATCAATATTTATATATATATACATAGGTGACGTATATATATATATTAATTTAAAAAATGATATCAATCAAATTCCATTGCATAATAATATTGTCTAATCGTTTTATTTTAAAGAAAATGAAAACTTATTTTGATCCAAATTAAATTCATTTAATTAAACTTAATAAATTTAAAAATAGATTAAGGAATAAGAACAACCGATTATTTATAATAAAAATATTCATTATAACTTACTGTGTTAAAAAATCAAACGTCATGTAGCATTAAAATCATTAAAATCCACAGTATCACTTTATAGTTAAGTCTAGAAGAATTTTAAATATTTAAAGGCATTTTTAAACAATTAAAAAATCTTCCTCGAAGGATATTATACCAATTACACAAATGCGCGTGAATTAAAATATCGCGGAGAAAATCACAGTACGTATGCTTGGGACTAAACGAAATACGTGTATCTGTCTTATGGGTCTTTCTTCGGTGGTTCGTTGCTTTTTGTAACGGGATCTTCAGGCCCGTATAACGTACGTCCGGAGACTCTTGTATAGAAACTACGGATACCTGCTATCCGTTCATTGACGTGGCTTTTGAAACGATGGCTCAGTATATAATATCTTGAGATGCCGTCATTTTGTTATCTGTATCGTTATTCTAAATTTAAATAAATTATCAACATACAGATAATACGTTCAATACAATATAAAATTACTTTTAAATTTAATTAAGATTTAATAATAATTACGTAATACAGTGTTATTAAGGCAATAATTAAAATTAAATTAAGATCGAAGTGTTCTTTTCTTATATCGGTTTCAAAGTTTACAATATGATATATTTAATTTAAAAATACGTTCACGATTTATTTAGATGATAAGCTAATTAAATATTTAATTAAAACATCAAAAATTAATTATACTTTCTTGGAAGATAGACACCTGTTTTATCGATGTATTTCATCTGAAGAATTAATATTTGGAAGTTATTGTTTTTGAAAAAATGAAAAAAAAAAAAAATGAAAGTAAGAATTGAAAGAACAATTGAATTGTTCTTTTATTATTCTTGAATTGATTTTTATTGATTGTAATTGCAGAAAGATTTTTATGTTGAGTTACTTATGTCGAAGTTGTACAATTTCGTAAGAAATAATTTTCATGAAAGTTCATTCGAGAGCAATGATTAAGACCAAGAGACGACCGTTGAAGGATGTTCACGTATCGCTGCTCGTTGTCATAAGTACATCCTTGTCTCAGATCCTAACTTTCCTCGCAATAAAGTTGTTTAATCTTGCGTAACAGCTAATGATGCAAAATTGGTTTAACAAATTGTCGAAAGTCTTTTACGCGAATAATATTAGTTTCTGCTTAGATCAATAACAATTACCGAAATTTGTGTGAATACAAATGATTTATTACAAAATTGTACAATGGTAGATTTAATAATTCGACGAAGATTTGAACGGCATATTAATTGCAATATGTTTTTCTTTCTGGTATAAAAAACTACCTAATTTTCTACATCAATAAGAACCGCTAAGGTATTGTAAAAAAATTGTGTGTATATGTGTAATTGTATATCTGTGTATATATTAAATGCAGTTGCATATTATATATTAATATTGTGTATGTATCGTAAATGTATAATCTGTATGTGTAAATAAGTGGGAGTGTATATATTTATAACCATTGATACAAAAGCTAATTAGTACTACTTTTGCTAAAACCAACTTAAAACAGTTCCGACGCTATGTTACAAAAACATTATTCTTATCCTACAACAATGAAAAAAAAAAATAATTACTTGCCTAATTCAACAACAACAATGAAATCGTATAAACGAACTGATTATTATAAATTCAGACCAATATCATAATTATGTAATAGTAATTATAAAAGTCCGAAAAAAAAAATTTTGTTTGTAGGAATTGAATACTGACATAGAAATAGTCTGACGAGTCATGTATACCGTTTAAGGTATACAAGAGTATGAAGAAATTATTGAAAATTGTTTTTCTTTAAAAATTTGATAAAAATGATTAATTAACAAATTTCATTGATTTGTATATTTACATTTCTAAACATAGTATATAATCTTTCATACTCTTAACTAATGAATTTGCGAACAAACTATTGTTGACCAGTTTTCATCAATCATCTGAAAACTTGAATCCTCGTGTGATATGCTTAAGACTATACACGCCTTTGTTTCTATTTTTGTGCATGCATATATTGCTATAAAATGTTCCCCATCAATCTACTTCCAATTTACGGAAGGATCCGGATATTCCATAAATGGTGGAGTCGCTGTTGTTACCAACGTTTGAACATCCAAAACCTTGTTTCAAAGCTGAAACGGCACCCTCACGTGCTTTCTCGGAATAAAGATCCAATCGCACTCTCATTTTGTCGTGGGTCAACAATTTCGGCCGCATTGCAAGGAGTTCCTCTCTCCATAGATCTATTTTTGAAAAATCAATGCATTACTTTTCAACCCTTACTAATTAAAATTTCAACAATTCTATCTTTTATCTTCTGATTTCTCGTAAATAAAATTTAATATGTAATATTTAATGTGTAATATTTAAATTGTAGTCGTTCAAAATTTATATGTTCGCATAAATTGGAACTGATTTATTTCACGATAACGACACGAAGAATCAAGTTCAATGCGTTTACCGATCATTTCCTTCATTGGAATGGTGCCACCGTATTCTTTAGGCATCATACTGGTATCCATTTTATTATTCTTCGCATCTTCGAGGCTGGTATAAATGCGAACACGTTTCTTGATTTTCTCAGATATCAAAGACATGCCAAAGTCAACAGCGAATTTAAGCGAAGGATGCGCGTTGATAACGTGGCCTTCCTTGTGTCTCATTGGGACAGTTCGCTAAAAATAAAATAGCATTGAAAGTACAACATTTTTTTAAATTACAAATATATGGATCACGTTTCTTATTCGTTGGGGGAAAAAAACCATATCTTCGCTTTCTCAGAAAAAATTGAGACAAAAATTGTTTCTACTTTTCTTGAGTAGAATTTCATCGTGATAAATATTAACCTCGCCATTTTTCACAATACGAACAGCTTCCTTTGGAGTAAAAAGGGTGAGGTGAGGAAAACTGACGCCAATACCATCCGCAAAATGTACGTAGCCTCGAACTTGACTTTCTTCGTCTTCCATCAGAGTCTCGTATGTAATAGCATGAATTTTGACCATGTCAACATTTGTATACTTATATGGATCAAAAACACCTACGTATAAAATGTTTAAAGACTTAAATATTTTTCATGAAAAAAATAAAACCAATTACATCAAAAGTGCAATATAGTAAAAGATTGTGGAGAATATTAAAATGTTTGCTTCGCTGCAATCACGGTTTACCAGGTCTAGCGATGGTCCAACGACGTCCTTGAGCGTCACGACCAGGTGCAGCGAAAAGATATCTGTAAAATTCATAATTTTAAATTGTTCATAAAGAGAACAATTTCGATAGTTTCAGAAGGTAGAGCAGAAACAGAAAGACGAGGACCATCATTGAAGAAATAACTATAGGTTCAGTAACACTCAGGATTTAATCAATCCGTCGATTCAATGAATAATGAATTTCGACGAGCAGAAGAAATGAAAGTGAGATTAGTATTGTAAGTTTAAGCTATTAAAATGCCAATTGTAAATCACAGGCTACATGACTCATTACTGCACGATCATCGAATCCATAACATTTAAGATATTATTATTATGCAATTCTCGTCGCAAATTTATCTAATCTTATTATTACGTGAATTATGAAATTAAGAAGAATTTTGATAAATAAAAATAATTGACTCAGCATGAAAGTAAAAAGGGAAAAATAATAGCTTTGAGTTAGAATGTTGGTCAGCAAGACAAGACTCGGTGTTAAGACAATATTGATTTTTTTTTTCGTTTGGCTATGGTGTGACGTAAGACTAACGATTAAAATTTACTGGTGGCAAATATAAGTTATTCATTCTGCGCAGAGACTTTAATTTTCGTCGAAAAAGATTAGAATGTACAGAGAAAAATAAATAATTACAAGTAGAAAAGTAATATCAAATATATTACTTCTAACTGCATAATTTATGTTAACTAATATTTCCGTTTTGTTGAAACGGTATAAATGTGGGTTAATGAAGTGTTATTTAAGCGTTATGCATAGTGCGAAAATAGGGTAATTCAAAGGTATTATTTTTCCTGAAAACAAAGAGAAAAGGAGAATAAAGAGTAAATGCATTTCACATGATTTATCATATTCTCACCCTAATGAGAGTAATTCCATCATTGTTGGTTCCGTAATGTCTAGGTTATTGAAGGCCGGTTGGTAAACTTGGCGCAACAAGAGATACCTCTCTATGGCCTCTTGAGCCATTGGTACATTGAATTTTTTGCAACGCAAAAATCTTAAAAGAAACTGACCATCTGCGGCAAATGATGAAATAAACGTTCGTTCATTGACACTGTTTATTATATGTGTGCATTACATCACACCAACCTCAAAACATTCAGTTGAAATTTCGATTTGTAATGGACATTCGCCAATGTTAATTTTAGTTTATGCAATAATTTGTGAAATTATTTTTATGTTAATTTTCTATTAGAGTTTTAGCTTCTTTTAGGCGTGTCCATTGAAATATATATACAATAATTTTTATTAATGTTATACAGATTGTTTAATGTTATATCGTGGAAACCGAGTTCTTTGCGAATTTTTGCAAAAGTCCGAAATGCCATACTTTTGAAAAAGTTTGCAAAGTTTTGAAATTATTAACATTTGAAAGTTAATTATCTTGTTTAATAATTGTATTCGTGTTTGATAAAATTAATATTGATTAAAGATTACCTAGACGACAATTTTCAATTCGTGGATTCAATTTAATCCAATTGCGGACTTGATCTAAAGCTTGATCCCTAGTATTTTTGTCCTCTCTAAGTTCTTCCTTGGCAAGCTTTTTGGTATCTTCGCTCATTTTAAATTCATAATCATCAGGTTCTGTTACCCATTTAACTCCACCCATTTTGGATAAATATTTTAAGACTTAAAATCAAAACGAAGAAAATCTGCAATTATGCAAAAGCAATCTTATTTAATATTCAAATCGTGAGATTAGACATTTTTATAAGAACAAAGAAATCTATTGAAGTGAGCCTCGTTAAAATTATTGTAATTCGTAAGAAAATCGATAGGAAATGTAAAAGGAGATTTTGAATAGGATTTACGAGTGATTTTTATGCGATTTTGTTTTAACAGAAAGTGTAATTGAGCAACGTAATTATGGAATATAAGGAAATCGTTCAGATTTTAATTTCTATTTAAAACGTAATTATTATAATTGTCGAGTGAAATAAGTAATATCAATACCCGAAAATTAAGAAAGAAAACGCTCCCCTAAATTCAAGACGTATATCTTTAAATGAATATCCTGTATCTTCATTGCACATACATAAAAAAAACTATGATTATTTGAATTAAAGAAGAAGCATAGTCGAGTTGCAACATTTTTTCCTTCGAAAATTTAATGACAGTCATTTTGTTGATCGTACATCATCATCTTCTTTAAAGTGCTTCTTTATGAAACAATAATCACGATAGAAAGTGTATTTCAATAATTCGTAAGCACGCATCTGGGTTAGATAATAGTATACTTTGAAGCACATGCGTTTCGTTTTTAACTATGTATGTAGACCAATTTCAGTCTCATAACCCTAAGCGCAACAGACATGTATTTTCCTTACTGCATAACATCCTGACCCAGATTCGAATCTCCCAATTATATTGTAAACCAATATAATATATTAAATTTCTTATTCTCCAGGAAAATTTATGGTTATATAAAATGAAAATTAAGAAAAAAAAAAATGAATCGAATCATAAATCTAAATTAAAAGAGGCAATGCAGCATTAGACAAATTAACGCAGTGAAAGTACTAGTCATCGAATTTGAATGCATGAGCTATTAACCTTAAAGACGTTAAACAAGCAACAATGTTAATTATGGTATACTGTTGAAACATAACTTTGTTTAAAAGAAACAGAATAAATATTACACGTTGCCTTTCTTAATTAGTTCAAGTTGCAATACACTGACAAATTCCTTATAAGGACAAAAATGTGTTACTTAAAAAAATGTAGAACAGTAAGGAATTCTATCAGTATTAATGATTAAACAGAATTTTAAAAAGATATCTAACGACCAAATTTTGGAGGATAAGAAGAAAAGAAGAATAGACATTGTTTAAACCGAAGGAAAATGGAAATAGATTACTGAATTATTATATAAGTAGACTAAAATTGCATAATTATTATAAGAAATTAATAATCTGCGGGTGATTTAATGGACAAGACATTTTAAATATCAATATATATAATGCCGTTAATGATTGTAGCGATCAATTAGTGTCTAATTATGAAATATAATTATTAACATGTAAAGTACGAAATTCTTTTTTTTTTTTTTTTTTAATAACTTAACATTCACTTAATTATAAAGTATAGAAGTTAATATTAGTAGAAAATATCAAAATGCAATGCCATAATCTTATTATCTTTACATAAATTATATTATGTAAAGTGAAGATTATGTTAATCCTTTGAAAAACAAAAGTTTTTTTCGTACTTAATAAGGCGTGCTTTTAATAAAATCATGGGATGTTATTAAATAACTTTATTTATTATTAATTAGAAATATAGGAAATTTAATTTTTATATCTTTGATATTTTTAGTATTTATCAGAATTTCTTTGAGAATCTTAGAGTTCTGCAAGTTCGATATAAAAAATTTCCTATGTTGAAAAATGATTTGAAATTCGTCCGATAAACCTTTTCTTCCATATGAAATTTTGCAAATCTTTGTAAATTTCTTCAAAAACAAAAAACAAAAGTATCATAATGGATAATTTCAATTTGGCCTGATAATAGGAATGGCCCAGTGAACTCTATTTCTCGAAGGAAGGCAGGCAGATGTTTCACTTTCATCGGCGGTCGACCCGCTGACCTCGATTCACAACTGACCCGCAATTTCACATGCGGCATCCAGGAGTTATCTAAAAGTTATAAAATCTTTACGCAGATCAGCGCCGGCTAACTATTTTGTAATAGCGCCTTTATTAGATTGCATCATTGTTTAATATGAATATTAGAACGAAGTAAAGCCAGAGCCATGACATAACAACCATAAGATCAATTCCTTTCGCTGTGTTAGTGTTTCGCAATCGCTTTCTCCGATTATATAATGCCAGTGGGTTGTTCACCCATCTTTGTCTGCTGACTCAGAAGAACACGAGCAAATTCACGCGAAACCGGTAGAAACGAAACACAGCTGAAGCCCGAAAGAGAATGCGTCCTTGAAAATTTTCGGACAACGTAATTTGCTCTTTTGCGTGCCACGTGACATAACGAACAGTTTTGCTCACGTAATCATTTATGAAATTCTGTTTTGTCCGTTTATTTTAGTTTTTTTTTTTTTTTTTTTTTTTAGAAACGTCTTGAAGAACATGTCTCGAGGCTGGACAAATTACAAGCGAGAACTTAATCTAGATTGACCTCTCCAGGGAACGCTCGGATGAGAATCAGTCACATCTGTGTTTTCTAAAAGCGTTACTGCACTTCGTTCCGGCTTTCGTTCTAAGATTGATGGTGCGATTTCGCTCAGGTTTTTCGATCTTCCGTTTCGTCTTTAGTATCCATGCAAAAGTCAGCTGTTCCCAAATCAGTTGTTACAAGTCATACCAAATACATCAAAGAATTCGAATCACTTAATATCCCAATTATTCATACATTAAAAATAAAACATTCTGCAAGTTTTATAACATTCATATTTATCATTCTAAATATATTTGCATAAAGAGGGACATTAAAATATGTCCAACGAATAACAAAGTAGTAGTAATATGTCAACGAAAAAGATCTTCATGAATAAAAGGTCTTTTTATGAGGTAATTAACTCTCTAAAACAAAAGCATAAAATCACAACAAGTGAGAGATAATTTTTTTTCTTGTATACGGTATTCATATCCAGAAAAAGTGTCTAATTAAAGTCTTTTATAGGCCTTGTTTATTCATATTTAAGTAGGTTAGTCTAGTGTTCAGCCTAGCATAACTCTGCTGCGGTTTGTTCTTATGCATATTCCTCTAGTAAAATAAACTGTTATAGAAGCGGAGACGAGAGTCCCGGCACGCACTCCGGGCATACGGGGTTGCTTTACAAGCGGACAACTAAGGTATGCTCTGACGGTGCAGTCCCTCTTTTCCTCGAGCACACTCATTCTCGTTTACTGCGACTTTCGTAGCGCGACGCCAGCAACGGACCACGGATTTTATGCTCCAGAATCTCGTAGGTATTCACCGTGACGAAGTTCCTCCTGTTATACGTGCTTCCACAGTACTTTGCAATCTCTAAGTAACGACAACTCCAATCGTTTTTAGTTTGACGAACGAAGACATTTAAATAAATTCATAAAGATGAAGTTTGCAAAAATAAAACATCTTTATTTACAATTCATTGAATTCAAAGATTGTTGTGGCAAATTAATTTTTATATTAAAACAAAAAATAAATAACCTTTTCAACAAAAAAAAAAAAATAGTAATTTTCGTAAAAGTAGTAAGAAACACTTCATCCAGATTAGGAATAAAGCCGATAGCAGTGAATTCGCAATTGTCTTTACGTATGTGTACACATCCCTGGTTGTACGTAGGACATATGGTAGTTGGCACAGTGTTCAGCAGCCCCTATAGAATAGAAGAAGAACTTGAGAAGAATCAAGCTTAGGGTTCGCTGTGGCCCCCCGTTACCGTCCACCTCTTCTCTCGCATCCAAGTGTACTCATGAGTTTTCAATGAGATTAGCGGCCCATCTGTGCCGAGACCGACCCCATAGTCATCATCGACCGCGGACAAAGCTAGTCAACCTGCTCACTGCCCGTAGGATCTCTCTATGGGGTTTCCGTTTCTCTCCATCACGGTGTCAGACACCATGCATGCACTTGCCGTGTCGTATTGGGGCTCGTTATCGGCGCTCTGTGTACTTCGACCTGTATAGTGTTAGTGCCACGCTTTAAACCCTCTGCATCATATGGTCGCATTTAAATTTGCCATTGACCGCAATGTGTTGCAATGAAAACCATGCGGAACACGTGCAACAATAATATTAAGTGTTCATATTTATTACTCCTTACGATTTCGACACTTCGGTCTTCCATTTCATTTCATTTAGAAATGAAAAGAATTGGTAAATTAATTGCAATGTAAAATATAATTTCTTGATTAAAAACGGAACTGATTATCATAATAATTTTCTTCGGCGAGTTAATCTTCGTTAAAGTTTCGAATGTTTAACATAAATGGTAAATTTGGAATAAGATTCGTGTGGATTTCAAATTTTATAAATTTAATGTTTTTCTTGACGATTTGACTTGAGGAAAAACTATTTTGTTTAACGAATTTAAAGATTTGAGATGAAGTCATTAAATTTTTGGGGTAAGAAGAACATATTTGGTGTGGAAAATGGTTGATTAAGAATCGATATCGAACTGCAATGTATTGAAGTAGAATGCTCTCAGGGGTACTGGATTTAGCCAACGTTGGCCCATATGGAGGCTGCCTGACGCATATGTTACGACAACGTTGCTAACGATGTGTCTCGGGCCTTCGTAATGCTAAACTGTGGTTCATTTTGCGCCCCTGCAAAAGTAAATAACCTTACGATTGTAGCTGGTAAATAGGGTTTTACGATTTCTCGTTTTCACAAGTGCAATCGTTCGGGAAATGTTCATTAGCGCAAAGTAGCCTTCTGTTGTTGCTCAAACCCATTTCTAGGATTATCATGTTTTCATGGTGCCGCTATAAGATAATAAAATACCTGATTTAAAGAAATTATTACACTGTGAGCAAAAATAGTCTAAAAAGTACAATTTTTGATTATATTGCGAAGACATCTCAGGGAAATAATTTTTTTTAAGCACAAAGCAGAAAAAAATACAAAAACAATTGCATTTTTTACAAACATGTTTGTGATTATTTCATATATTTTCTTTTTTTTTCTGTTTTACGTTTAAAAAAAAAATTTTTCCCTCAGATGTCTTCGTAGTACAATCTAACGTTGTAATTTTTAGACTACTTTTTATCTCAGTGTAGTTTACTGATTTTTATCGTAATTGCAATCAAAAATATACCCATCAAACTCGTATAAAATGAAATGATTTTACATGACACATTTATTCCACTGATTCTTTGCGATGAATCATTTTTAATTATTTGATACAAGTAATACCGACATTTCAATTGCACATTTGAATTTGGTTGTTCATTCATCCCGACACAATAGGTTTCATTACTTCTCTATATTAAAAGAGTAATAATTTATTTTGCAATCTGCGTATATGCAGTTTGAATATAAATTTCCCTCGCGTTTTAACACATTGCAAAAATATTGTTGAAAAGTCGAGCATGTCAAAAATGGAAATGCGCAAGCGTTCTGATCAGACCGACGCGTTATACATTTCCGTAAAATCTGTTGCTCGCACGAGCACCCAAAATCCTAATTAAACGGCAGATTCGTATTTGCTTCGCGGTCCCTCTACACGCTTAATCCCGAGGAAGAGCCGATAATATCGATCGAATTCGCACGATACGTGGAGTTAATTAAATTAAAATGCTGGTATAATAGTGCGCCAGATGGCTTTGCCAGAAATACAACCTGGTATCAAAGAGAGAGGGGGCCCCCGACGCATAATACGTAACTCGTTTAGTCCCGCAGGTTGACAAAAAAGCGAGGGGCTGAATCTCGAACGGGATTTTGCTTGGCCAAAGTGTTTATAGCCCCTATACTGTCTACTCCCTTCACTTCTTCATCGTCTTTTATATCGGCCTTCATATTACGACAGTAATAAGAAAAAGTGAAACTTTCTATCTATGATTACCGAAATGCATTGTAATTTATCTATTGTCTGAAAATTTTTAATACACACAAATAATATTTTAAAGGAAATCTAATTAACATTAAGTATTTTATCGAATCTTTTCAAATTTTATCTAAGGTATATATTTGATATGGATAATTCGTCACCCCAATGGAAGAAGGTGCAACCTCATTTATTGCTTCAAGAAGGGCCTATGTCCTAATGCTTATACATAGGACATAGGCCCTTCTTCAAGCAATGAACGAGGTTGCACCTTTTTCCACTGGGGCGACGAATTTATAGTTTTAAGTTTTAATTTAAGTTTAAATATTGTCAAAAGAATATCATAATTTTCTATCTTGTACAAGTCTCAGTGATTTAACCAGATTATGAAGTATTGGCACATGTGAACGTTGTGATTAAATAAAAAATGCATAGACGTACGATTATTGCAATGATTCTAGCGGATTGACTACGCCCTTGACACATTCGAATATTTACAACATATTTGTGGTAACATCGAACATGGCTCTTTGTTACAGAAGAATGATTTTCGACTCTCGAGGGGGTGTACACCCCCCGCTGAGAAGAAGGACTAGATCGAGAGTAGACGAGCCAGTGCGATATTATACTTTGGGGGTCACATTGTATAGTGGTACCCTCATTCTGGAAGTGTAGTGCACTTCCCCCTTTTTGTGCATCTGTCTCCAATCAGCGGCCCACGAAAATAGTCTATATGCCTATCTGATAGAACGAAAATTATTGGAATAAGATTGATCAACTTTTTTCTCCTTACAATTATTTTTCTCGACATATATTTTTCAACTAATCTACAGGTCACTATGTTGAGACAAATATAAATGAATTACCTCCAAATTGCTGTCGTTTTAAACCACAAAATTTAACAGAAAATTGATGGTTAATATTAAAAAACAGTAGTACAACTCTGCGTTACGTCCGCCAACGTAAAAATACTAACAATTCTATATAATTATAAGGGTTTCATCGTGGATATTAATCAGTATTTAACACTAAGTTAGTACTTATGGAAAAGCATATTTGCAGGTGCTATTAGTTGTATATATAGCACAATCAATTACTTGAGCAAGTGTCTGCATAATAGATTGTACATGAATACATAGAGAAAGAGCTTGGCGAACGTACAGGCTTGCATCTTGGACTAACCAATCTTATAATGTAATATATATTTAGCTGCGGCCTGATTCTACTATTTTCTTGCCTGGTTTAAGAACCGTAGACAAAAACGTCCCTGTGGATTTCCGCGCATCGATTTCGTGCAAAGCGAACTATGGTGGAAGATAACTAAAAGCTCTGAGGGTGTGCTTCAATGCGGGGTTCAAAGGCAAGGCATAGATGCACTTAACTTGGGGCTGTTTAAACAGTTGTTTGACTGGCATTATGCACTAACATGTGGCTGCTGCCAACGTTTATTAGTATGACCATTGTATAAAAATTGAGTGACTCTATCCGTATGTAGATCGAATTATTACCTTGTTCATCTTAAATTTATGACACCCCGCAATCGTGTGCTGTTATTTATTGCAGAAATAAAATAAAAAATTAATTGATTTTTTACAGCAATAGAAAATAACAAACCCTATGAACAAAAAACAGTTATAGTAAGGAAAAATTGTGTTACAATATACATGAAAACATAAATGTATTCAAGCAAAGAAAGTGTTTCGTTCTCGTACGACACATTCGTATGCAATGAAATAAATTAAAGTATAAATGATAAAAAAAAAATGAGTAGAAATTGCATAGACAAAAAGAACAGGAGCTTTCCAGGAGAGGTGAAAATGTAGCAGTAGGTATAACATTTCGGATATGAAATCGCTTTTAAATCGGCTTAGAGTTAACTAGTGGCACTTTAAGCTGCCCGGTGAAATGATTATCAGGGCTACCCACTCCGTGGACTCGTGGTTTCGCGCTAGCTGTTATCGCCCGTTGATTAATTGTTATGCAATATGACGTCACATCGGCCCGGATTAGGATCCTGTGGGTGGATGTGTGGATGGAATGGGGTGCCTGGGGAAGGATTCATACGCATCGAGACACGGAGGGAGCGGCGCGAAGTTTCCAGCTAATCCCCGAATTTGAGCCAACCGAACATAGGACGTTGATGAATATTGATACGTTCTACGAGTAGTCTCTGCCGATGAGAGACACAAGGTGTTGCGTTCTCGTGCACGAAGGATACGTATGCAGCACGAAACAACGCAGCTGCCCGCGCAAATGCGATATCATACCATCATTCTAAGATTCACACTTAGTATTAATCCAACAACTGTACATTGTAAACAACAATCTAGAAAAATGAATTTTCATATACTACTTTACTTTATTTAATCTTATTCTATGGTTTTGAACTTTAACATTTCTAAATCATTAATTAGATGATATCAGTACTCAACAGAATTTTGTATACGTCTCACCGACAAGACGACAACGAAATTATATCCGCCATTGTTTTCGTCTAACATTTTTCCAAATAAAAGAAGTCATAAATCTTCGACGTGCCGCAGTTCGAGGTACTCCATTACGTTTCTATATGAACAGTGCCCTTTCTTCCTCAGCCATTATGCCTTTAAGATAGTCGGAAATACAACCCCTTTATCTCGTAGAAATTTCCCGAGAATAATGTACAAAAATCAAGGGTTAATTTCCCAGCGTCGTAAAGAATCTTATCTGAAGTATAGCGAGACCCGTTAGAAGTATTAAATATGGCAATAACTTACCTTGAGGAAATTATTGTAATGTTCTGATTTCAATTCAACTGCTCCTTTAATTCATCGTGATAATGCCATTAGTTACTTTTTATATTCTTTAAACTGCAAGAAATTATTTTTATTTAAATCACTTATCTACATCCAAAAAAAAACTTGGTGAAAAATTACGAGTTTCTAAGATCAATTTTACAATACTTTATGGTAATAAAAGTGTGATAACAAACGATTTCGAAGATGGTAACACAATTGAGAAGAAGAAAATTTTTACCATACGTATTGTAATTTTTTGGTCTGTTTTTATAAGAAAAAATGTATGTAGCAAAATTGAATACAATTGAACCATTATCCCAGCGTTACGGTAAGAGTTCACCAAATTTTTCTCTGCGTATACAATTTTCTTTATGTAAATCAGAAGAAATGACGCAACAAACTTTTTCCCCAGTAGTAATGTTAATTACAACTAATCATAAACTTGTAATGTTATTTCTCAGCAATATGTATAAGATTTAATAGTTCTCAAGTAACAGTTTGTTCATATACGATGCATAAAAAGTATTATGTTAGTTTCGCCACTGTGTGAATCTCACAGGCCGGACCTCGTCTTCCGCTTTCCGACACCTGATCCCTCCTAAAGATGCTATCGAGAAAATTGGATTCACTTTTGGGGTGACCGCTGGAACGTATAAGCAGCTCATAAAATATTTTTTAACCTCCGCCCGCAACGATAGGATTTATTTTACGGTCAGATAAGAATCTGACCCAGCGAGAATCCCCATCCTATTTATACCGTTTTTTTTTTTTTTTTCTTTTAAGGACTTATATTAAAAATTAATGAAACAAACTAAATCAGTTTAAACGAAATCCATAAAGCTGCTCTTTATTTCGTCAAATTTTTCCTGAATATTTAACGTGTTAAATTCACTTGAGCACTTCTGATATAATTTGGACAAAGATACGCCCATGAATTATTGCCGAATATTTTATAATCGATATAAATTTGGCAGGACAAATTGTTTCTGGCTGGATTTTTAATTCTATTACAAAAGACAATAATGCCAAGTGACAAAATAGTCGCGACGAGTTACACGATCACGCGTCGTCGACCTGAATTTTCCGTTTCACTTCCGACAGGACGATAGTCGAGTCCAACACGACGGTAGTTGGTTTTTTCATCGAAAAAAAGGAGTGCCCGCAATATTTCTCTTGCATCGCAGTCTTGATCTCGAAAACCATTCTTTTGAAGCAATGACTCTATTCCGGTCAGCGAATTGCCTTATTGACAGGAAAAGTGGACGCCCCTAGGGATACACGATGTCTCAGATGGAGCACCAAATTGAGTTTCAAGAAACGCTACTGGCTGTCCGAGCGACAAGCGTTCTCGATACTTGACCGTATCATCTTTATTTATTGTCCTATGCTTATTTGAACGACATCATAAAATTCAATACAGTTAATCCATCTATTAGGAACCTTCCTAAAATCACAAACGAACATGATAACGAAAAACATAATTATCAATAGAATTTATATAAATCAAATTAAAGGTTACTCTAGATTTTTCAGTGTATCTGTTTTATCTTGAAACATTGTAAGAATATTTACGGAACGAAAATCTTATGGTCGTTGAATATAAGGTAGAGTGAAAAGGCGAATCACAATATACGTTGGAAAGCAAGGGCGATAAAGGACGAAATTGTATTATTAGGTTGAAATGGGAAAAGCGCGAAAATGTATATAGAAAGTAGATTTTTGGTAAAAATGATATCGAGACAGTAGACGTGGTTTGCTGGCGTAAAAAGTGCCCCGGGTTAGCGTCTGCTGAAGGGTTCTTGGAATAAGGCACGAAGACGTTTATGCGCTGGGACAGGAGCCGAGTGACCAAGTCAACTTGCTACTACAGCTTGATCGCAGTTCTCTCAATCTAATAAAAGAAGGAAGACTACGCTCGCATCACTTGTTTAATCTTACGTGAAGCCTTCGATTATTTACAAAACTTTACAAAATATCACAATTAAAAATTCCATCATTCTCATCTTTATTATTTCCGTATTCATATTCCAATAATAGAATGTTCTAAAAGTTTAGTTTTTCAATATTATTAAAAAAAAAGACATTGTCTATCTATGTATTTTCTGTACAGAACGATTCTTGAAATAAATAAACGACATCGTCGAATGAAAATTTTGATTGTTTTCGTGATATCGAACAAAACGATAGAGGACAGATCTTGGGGGTAGGGTATCTAATCTAAAGGACGTAAAAATATCGCTTTATCAATTTCACGGAACAACGCGGTGCACCGTAGTAATCCGTCGTTGAAAGTCGTCTTTTTACTCGTCGTTTAATATTGCGCAGCGCCATAATCTCCGGAGAGAGAGAAGGGCGCACGAACGAAACGCGTTCGTTGTAAGCATCCGCACAGTAACATTCTGCGAAACTCGTTCCGTTGCGATCCGCAGCGGTAACCCGCAGCAGCGGGAAACCGACGCTGGTGAGGCGGTACTTAACGTAAGTACGTCGGACGCGCTGGAAAATAAAGAAGGAGGTCGTTCCTAGTTCCTCCACCTTCTCTTGCGAACCACGGGACAATGTTATTTTACGGCGTGGTGAACCTAAGCCTCTTTCATCCGGATCCGTATCGCGAGTCCGGACCACGGCATCCTGTGTATAACATTTAATCTGATCAAACATAGATTATATCGGTCGCGAGCTCGCTCGCGCACGAAATGCTTTAAGTGCACAACAACTATCGTCATTTCACATGTCAAATTCTACTGAACCCCACGTCATCATCATCATCATCATCATCTTATTCTCATTATTCTACCCTTCAATTTTATGTTTCTTTTTTTTTAATTTCATAACAATACTGATCGAGGGTGAATTCATATGAGCGACAACTGAATGGAATAAGTTTTATGAATACTTTTAATATTATGTTATCAATAAGAAGCTTAAAATATATTATTAATTAAAATTATTAATGAAACTAATATTCTTTCAGTTTTGATTGCTAATAAATCGAAAAATTAAATATTCTTCATTTGGGAAATTGGAATTAAGGTACCATCGTGTAAAATTTTATTATTTATTTCAATTGTTTGAAATACCGGTATAATTAATTGCATTCTTCAAATTATTGGCAAGAGTAATATGAATTGAATGACTTTTTTCATAACGGAACTTTTGAATAGTTAGTTTTCCTCGTTCATTTGCCGAGACCAAGAAAAAAGCAAAGATGTTCTTTTATTTTGATCGAAAATCACATATATTTTCGTATTCCTACGACTGGTCCAGGAATATTGTAATTTGCATCAGAGACGACAGGAAGAGCTAAGTCATGGTAGAAGGAGGTTACGGGAGCCATTGCAATCGTTGGAGTATGCAAATCGAACAGCCGTGAGCTCCAAATCTGTGAATCTGGACCTCAAATATAATACCAAGCTGTGAATAACCAAAACTGCTATATTAGTCTAGTCTGTTACTGACGATTATTATTCACAAATGTTCATACGAATTACTGCAATTAAATTATTCTTTTCTCTCTTTTTAAAATCAATCATATTTCACAATGATTTTTTGTAGTTTGTCTCGGAGAGTTATAAAGCTCACATCTTGCTAGCTTATTAGACTCAACTGTAGCAATGACTGAGATAAGTTGTCGCGTGACTAAATTAGACGCAAAGTGTGTTCCGAACGTGCCAACTCGGAAGAAAAGCCGAGAATATCCGGTAACCGCAGGAACTTGTGGTTAATGGCGCTGAATCACAGATTGCGCGCTCCCCTAAATTTCAGTTTATCGTCAACCCTTTACTACTGCACTAGGTCGCGTCCAAATCGTGCAATCTCGCATGAGAATCCAAGAATCCGGTCTCTCTCTCCTACAGTGGAATCGCATATGTCGAAAGTTCATTTTCGAGCTTTAAGATGAAGTCATTCATTGAGGAGAATATTACAAAATCAATTGACAGATATTATTTGCATTACGAATTACAGTTACATAAGTTCATGTAAAAAATTTGCTTTTAATACGGTTATATGTACTGTAACTACGAATTTTTTTATGTATATTTATTTACTCACATGGACTGGTCAATGTGATCAACACCTTGAACAAATGAGGTTTTGGTCTAAACAAATCGGAGATTTTAAATTAAAATTCGAGACTATGTTACTATCAATAGTATGAAACCTCCGTTCATTTACAATCGTTTAATAAATGCATAGTGGTTGAAATATAAAAACAAGCACAATCTGTCCATCAGGAATCAGGATTTGGATTTGCTGGACAAACCGAAATGCATTTAGATCGCAGATGAAACGCCAGTCAATCATGATTCCGATGCTACTAACATCGTGGCCAAAAAAGATGACGTCGCGAAATGTCAAACTGCAGGTGTGGGAAAAAGACCACTACACTTTTGTCTTGTGGCAATGCCGACATACAAGTGATGTCCCCTTCTTAACTGTTTAAAGGTTGAATTACGTTTGTTGCTTTTTTATTGTATTTCACAGAAAAAATTAATTACTAATATTTTATTTTTAGATAAAACAGGTTAAAACCGCTAATGACAAATGAACAGCGCTAAAATCATTACCGATTACGGCTCGTTGTTAGATTTACAACGGATGTTTTAATCCAATAACAAATCTCTATTAACTTTTAACATTTTAAAGTTTCTTACGTTACTAAATAACACGTTTACGTTATTAAAATAACATCAATCAGTTGTTAATTCAATATCCCCTGTTGTTGTTCCAATGGAATATGTTCAACAGCATACAAGTTGTTAAATCAGTGGCATTTTTTTCCCCGTGTATATTTCGGAATATATTTTATGAAATATATTTTCGTTCGCGTGGGTATATTAATACTTTACAAAGCAAATGAATTTAATAATGAAGCCAAAAAAATATTGGATTAATATTATTAAAAAGTAGTGAAAATGATTAATTGAAAAACAGGATAAATGCGTAAAATTTATAATGCATTGTAATTATCGTACAATATTTCCAAAGCGAAAATATAGCCACGAATTTCAAATGAAAAAATGTGTAAATTGATACCCAATCATTGGATTCTCTAATTAATGATATGCATCAAAGAGGAAGTTATTCAATTGGTGCGAATAGCTCATTTAGTGCGGTGCTCACGCTTCCGGTTAGCCGATCAAGCGCATTTCCAAAGCTGCGGTCTCGCACTGATAAATCCGATCGGAGTGCAATAAATCAATTATAATATTCCACGGTTCGCTTGGGGTATCGGTTATTAGTAAAACCCGTTGTCGTTCCGGAAGGCGCTCGTATATCCACGAGTGTTTCTCTCTATTACAAATTTCGTGTTTTCCGTTCGTGTAGGTGCACCGTCGCAACCACCCTCCAAGCCAAGCCTGAACGCGCTCTCTTTTGTCTTTTCCTCTTCTCATGCGAATCTATCTGTCTGTCTATCTCACTATACATTGTCTCTGCTGAATCTCCGTGTTTGTCAGCCCTCTTTTGCGACCTAGGGATTTGCACTTCGGTGGCTAGAACGCAAGACATTATTCACCCTTTATTGGATTTGCCGATTTTTCCAGTACGAGTGACGATCGTGCAGCACCCGTGACGACCGTCGCCGGGCCACAAAGCGTGCACATAAATCCCACGATTTCGCGTGGTCTTCTGCGATTCTTTGCTTTTCCCGACTGATACGTCGCGACGAATAATGGTTATGTCGTTTGAATATGCGTTGAAAGAATTTCTGGACTTACGTCACATGTAACGTCAACTCTCCACAGTACGATCACTGAAACAACATGAATTCATTTAAATGCTGAAATTCTAATGTACGGAATAAAAAAATTTCTATTATTTTATTTTACGTTCAAAGCAATCATGCATACATTATATTTGATGTTAATTGACAAATGAATTTCGAATCATTGGTTTATCCCAGAAAAAGAAATCCCTTTATATTATCGTTCTACGACTTAAGCACATCATAAAAAGTGTAATCGTTGCGATATTCGGAGAGCTAGAGACAATAACAATCCCGCCGCTGAGTCTCGCGGATAATGAATGAGAAATAGATACGAAAAAGGAAAGCTGCAAGGAGGCCTTGATTTATATCGCGTCGATATTTTTTCGCAGAACTCAGTGTTTCTTAATTCGAGGTTTCTCCGTGCTCACGTTGCTAAGATTGGAGTAGGGGTAATTCGATTTTGCAAGCGAATCGGCTGGAAATAAATCAAGGTACAGTCGATGACACAAGTGCGTCTGTCATGCATTAATTTAATATTCAGTTATTAATTATTCATCATTAATTTTCATTCAAATAAAAAAAAAATCACAAAATACATTCGCTTTTAATTATATTTTAATTATCATACAAAACGCAAACACATTGCTTCAATAACTTTTAATTTTAAATGATACCATTTTACCAAACATTTTCTCGTTGAAGTTGTGGATAATTCTTTCTTAAACGGCTATCAAGCATCTTTTATTATTTGGCAAGTTTTACTTCCTTTTATTTTCCTAAGCACCTAAACGAGGATTAAGTTAGATTGCATTCTCAATGGCTGCCTTCGCGTACAACGTTGATTGCATCTAGCATTTATGTCACGCTTTTGAGTGCTCAGTCGATATGTCTTGATAAATTGGAAATTGGTATTCCGACCAGATAACCAACGGCAGCCAGACGGATTTGCGAAGGACCATCTTAGACGCGCAAAGAGTGTACGGTTTCTCATGATTGTATGTGTATGTTAAAGTTGGTCAAATCGCTATCCGATGATCGAAGTCCAATGGAATACTAAAAGACGTTTTTCGTTTGTCCTGTGAAAAGACTTTGAAACTCCTAAGTCTCTCTTGTGTTGCAGAATTTTCCAACGACGATTTTCGTTAATGATTTTTATTTACATTATATTAAATTTGTTAAATTAATTTTGTGTGGGAAATGCAAATATTAGATTTTGAAATTCTTGTTTATTACTCTTTATGTTATCCATTTATTTTATTAGAATAATCGTCCAATATATTGTGGACCAAAATATCCCAAAATTTGTCCTAATAAAAATTTATTAAAGTATTTTAAGAAGCTCATGCAGAACTTTAAAATGGTAAAAACTTTTGCATCTTTGTTATTTCTTTTGGGCGTTTCTCGTGTAGCTTCAATATTGTCGCTATCTCTTGTATACAGTTGCCGCCATATTCCTCGCAAAGCCGCCATATTATCAGAACCACCCATCCTGTCTTTATGCCCTTCTTCGCGAAAAGTACCTCCATAAAAGTCGACGACTTAAATCGCAGGGCGTATGCCTCGCGCTACAACGCTTTGCCTTTCGTGTACGATCCAGAAAATTACTTCTTCTTAGTAATAAATATCGTGAAATTAACAAGGTTAGTAGTGTCGGTTCCTTTCATTAAAAATAGTATATAATAAACACGTACAAAATTAATAATTTGCGTTTAACATTTTTTAATTGTAGGCAATTTAAAGACGTATTCAAAATGATATCTAATTCTTTATGTTCTTACATATATTTTAGTTAAAATATGTTTCATTAAGATGTATTAAGTAAGAAATATCGATTGCATATTTGACACTGAATCAGTCGAGGAAAGCATGATTGAATATAAAGCAATAAAGAAAAATATCTGGATGCTACTGAAGGTGTTTGGGAAAGATAAATATGGAAAATAGGGCTTAAGGAAATGGTGGCGAACTTCGCCGCTTTTGCCCTCAATATGCTCAAAAGTGTCGCGCTGACTTTGCATTTCAAAATTGAATGTGCCGGAATTAGTTGAAAGTTGCGTATATGTCGACATTGTGATAGCTAATGCTTGCCAACGGTTTTCATGGTGATAAATTAAAATTCCTTTTATCAATAATAGAATATTTGATCAATGATAACAAAATAAAAAAATACGTTAATATTTAGATTGATTAACATTCGCTTTGTGTAAATTAAAGATAGAAATTATGATCACCCAAAGTTATAAATCACATTCAATTAAACATTTATTCAATGCTCCTGAAAAAAACTGCAATTAATCAGGAGCAAAGGCGAGTAATGACATTAGATCAATAATGTTGACCTAAAATTTCTTTTCTAATATTTGCAGAAATATATTTATTAACATAAGTGAAACTCTCGATATGCAAGAAGATGAAACACATACTTTTTCGAACCAAAAGCACATGGTTAGACCTAATGCGAGCAATGTATGTATGAGATCGAGCAATATCTACTTGAGGGTGCATAAATATGTGCGCACGTATGCGTCATCGTGCCCATGAGCGCTGGACGAGGGGATTTGTAAATGATCTTAACCTTCAGCCTCAATCACTCATAGCGTTTAGTTACATTTTTGCGCACTCTGCTTACCCTGACAATCGATCGCTATGCGATCCAAATGCAACTGTACTAAGAATTATGAGAAATCATTCGTTTGAAATGAATTAGTAGGGAACTTTTACAATGAACGTAAGTCATTAGTTTTCGATACGACTTAAATTTAATTCAATCTTTTACGTCGTACATTCAATGATTTATAAATAAATCTACGACATGAATTATTTATGTAAGCTATTGAAAGAAATAATAAATTCGTTATTCTGAATTTCTCCATATGTATTAATAAACACATATTAGGGAACATGTGTATATAAATATTATTCTTTAGTCTTACACTTTCCAAGGATAATGAATGTATGTATTCTCTCGGGATAAAAATTAACGTCAGTTTTCTGCTGAAACCATTTTTCAAAAATATGACATCCATCTCTTAAACTTACTACGAGACTAACTGTAGGACAAAAACTGAGTAAAGGGAATCTTTCAAAGAATGAAATGCGGAAGGAAAAATTACGTCAGGAGTATTAAGAATTTATTGGAGTACTTTTAAAACTCCGCCTCCTTGAGATTAGCATATTATTTTTATGAAGGCACAACAAACGCCTAGCCTGGTCTCCTCTCGAAACGATACTGCCGTTTCTTAGTATAACGCGTGGAAGCATATCAAATATGTTGATAAATGATCCCTTTGAGCGATGAATAGGTTGCGTCGGTTTTAGTATCTTTCATGTGCACCAACGTGCTATTTGAATGTCAGAAGAAGGAATATCCAGAATCGTCTGAACTACTGGTTCAGTATTGGTTCAAACCAATTGTGTTACCTCAATGCCTTAACACATTTTTCTTATAGTGTTAGTCATATATAACTTAAAAGACTGTTTTCATAAGTCGCTTGAATGTTACTTTTTCATGATAATACAAAGAATTCTTGAAATGTGCAATATGTAATTTTATATATTCAATAGTTATAGAATTTTTTGTTTTTTCTCATTTTATAAATAATTTACATTATGATTTTGTAACAATATATAGAAATTAAATTGTTGATACTTTGAGATGTTATAACGTATCGATTTTCTTTTATGATATGATATGCAGGATCATAAAAGTAAAAAGGGCAGTGTCTTACTTCCGCCTAGTCAATCAGCTTTGACCGTATATTCTTTCGAAATTTACATGTGCGTGAAATTTTTTTTCTAAATCACGAAAAATCAGGGTAAGTTTGAATGAATAAAGACTAAGTTATGCTGTATAAAATATATATAATATAAATAAAATTTACATAAAAACTTATTTTAGATGAATGA
>JABFQA010000065.1:0-31622 GCA_022817065.1 Probaryconus sp. ZL-2020
TTCAGAAATTTGCATTATAGATAAATAAAAACTATTCGCTATAAAAATTAAAAAAAAAAATAAATAACATGAAATTGTATGCAATACAATAGTACAAGTTTTTGATCAAATCAAAAAATATAATAACGTTTCAATGATTCCAATTATTTTTCAATTTCATATAGTTTTACTAAAATCGCACTAAAGTTCTAAAAATTCTCTGTTACTCCTTTATTATACTTTATATAATATACTTAGAAGCTTTTTCCTAACATAAAGAAAGGGGAGTTAAAAGTCATAATGAGGCGTTAAAGAACATGCAAAATAATCTCACGAAGAATACACTTAAGAAGAAAACTTAGTATATGGAAGATCGACTTAAAGATCTCCAACTGAAATTGTACACTCAGAAAAAATGTATTTTAAATAGGTCAACTAATTATTGATTTATCAATAAGTACAAGATCCCATGAAACACCTGGAGTTAAAGGGCATCCAGAAAATGATAAAAACTTCACCTAAAAGTAATCTGAATAATGATACTTCCTATAATTTGTAATAAACTTGATATTCACGTGAATAAGAAAAAAAAAAAGAAGCAAAATTATTACATAACTTATAACTGAATATAAATAAGCTATGAGAGACATGATATATGACGTGAAATATAAAAGCTGCGAAAAATTCAACGTGTCTATCACTAATGAACATTGACGATATATTAAGAAGGTTATTTACCTGCAAGTCACGGAAATTAATGATCAAAGAGAAACATTTCTGAGAGTAATTTATATTATTCATCAAATAGATTTCATGTTTAATTTCATTAGCCTGAAACACGTGTAATTAAAACAAATCTAAGCATCGATCAGAAATAAATGATATCCAATTTCACACGGTACTTTTGGTATAATAAAAGCTATTTTTAAATCGTTATAAAAACAATGATAACATAGCACAAGGCAACGTTTAATTATATCCAATGTAATACAAATGTTTAATTAATTTATCAGTTTCGCTCATCCTTCTAACATAATTCAAGCGTGATACATTTTTCATTGATTTCGTGTTCCTCCTTAAAATTCTTGAGGGCATTTTCTAATCCGTTTCCAGATAATTCTGTATTCACAGGAAACATAGTTACAATCAATTCAACAATGGTATTTGAACATGTTTTTCCAAAATTTAGAACACTCATTCTATTAGGCACGAAATATGGCCTACCTTGTTGTGGCGCTATAATGTTTAGAGAACAGTAGAGTAAGCTTACGCTATTTGCACTGTACATTATGTACACAGCAGCATTTCTTAGCATAATTTTCACCGAGGATATCGCCATTAACAACAACATGCTACAAGTGCAACTTCGTACAAATAACAAACAAATGTTACAAACGATAATGTTAAATAAAATGTATAAACTTTCTGTCAACAAAATGAAATATTAAAAGAGAAGTTGTTTCCACAATACTAACGTTTATAAACTCAGGAAATCTTGTTCAGAATTGTTTTCATGTTACATAGTTATTTCTACTAAAAACTTCATGTCTCCAAAATCCTTCTAATTATGCAGAAGTATACAATAGGAAGGAAATTCCGATGACAGGGTTATCGAGCTTAAGACCTCCTATTAGAACTATTCTGTTATATCAATTGCATTGGGAATGAGCTGCATTATTAGTGACGCGGGACTTTGTTAGATTTGCCCGAACAATTTAAGCTTTTTAATCCAATAGCTTAAAATTCTACAGCGTGAATTAATAAGTCGCTTTTTATAGATTACGTATCGGTTCAATAAATTTCATTAGTTTAATATATGACTCATTCTCGATCAATAAATTGTGCTTTATAATACCGCAACCGTAATTTCAGTGCATTAATTAGAGGCAAGTAAGATAGTAGTTGTAGACCGATCATTATTGAATTTACGCTTTGATTATTAATTCTTCGTAAAAGTATGAGATGAAGTGATTAATGGCAGGAAATCCCTTCAGCTGTTAATATACAGTATTTTGTTAAAGTCAATGATTTTAACAAATACAAATATTATCCCGTAAATTCAGTAGTTCGAATAAATATTGAGTTTACCAAAAATGGCCACCAGTTAGAACAACTGTGATTTAGTAATTTGTTATAATATTTTTAAGATCAAATGTTATTTGATTAGATTTTCAGTTGTACCAAGTTGTACTTTTTTTTTTTTTTCATTCTCTTTATACAAATAGGGAAATATTTATAGTTTATTTGTCTGCGTACTTTTGCACTTGGAGTAATCTCAAATGAGTTTGAGATAATAATTTATGTTTCGTAAATTCTGATAATGAATGCAAACGGTACATCACTCTGCGTGTATTTTGACAATAAATCGATGCATATATGGTCGTACCTTGATAACGGATAAAATAAATTCTCAGGTGATTCTCACACGTTTTGATGAAATTTTAAGTCGCTTCAACACTTTAATGCACAAACTGCCTGAAAATTTTGTTATTTTTCGCTTGAATATTTTAGTCGCAACGTATCATATCAAAGTTTTTGGTTCAAGAATCAAAAATTATGTTACAAAACTTTGAAAACACTTTAATATCGCATTTCTTTGTCAAATGGAAAATATATTGCCACTGGAATTGTCTTATCCATTCTTAAAAAGTTGATGACATGTCGACTGACTTCATAGCGTTACCGGATGTCACAATCTGTGACACCTGAAGTTAGCTGAGAGGAATGATTAAAAAAAAAATAAAACACTGACATGTCATTACCTTTTTTTACAAAAAAATGTAGAAAAAAAAACATAGAAAATGACGCGCGCAAAGCGCGCGCTGACTTGGCCTAGTGTCTCTAAAGAATAAAATAATTGTTATTATTGTTAAAACTTGAAATTAACAAAAACATAATAAACACAGTAGTAGAATTTATAGGTTATACATTAATTTAACATTAAATAACACGTATAAAAAGAAATACAAAAAATGCATTTGAAATAGTATATTTCCAGCGATGGCGCTGCAAGCGCCCGAGCTCGGAACGACATTTTTCCGTACCGTAGCAGCCGTAAAAGTGGGAAAGTTCCCACTTTTGCCGCTGCTACTGTACGGAAAATGATTTTTGATACTATGAAGAATATTAAATTAAAAAGAAAAAATTAATAGTTAAACTTACTTTTCTTTATTAACACAATTTAATAATAAGTTAATAATAATATCACTAATATTATCACTTATCAATAATAAGATCAAATATATCACAGATTTGATACTATTTCACACTTCTGTCTATTCACAGAACTATTTAAACTAATCAGTATCCTGTGTTCTGATTGGTCGCGAGCCATTTGGAGGACAGGAATACTATTTCGCGTTTCGGCCGTCCGGCCGTTCGGAGTTGGCGGCCGCGGCCGTTCCGGCCATTCCGGCCATTCCGGCCGCGAAGTCCGAACATACCCAAGATTTAAACCGGATGAAAAATGAAGCAGAGAACGTGGAATGGCAATCTTTATTTTTTTTTTTTTTTTATTGAAAATTCAATCGTGACGAGAAACTAATGCTTAGTTTTCTGACATCTACGAAGAAAAATGCTGACGATTGTGATCGACGCGCGAGAAATTCATTAAATCTGTATAAGAACGATCTTGTCTGTCACGAATCACAATGAATGAACCATCCCTCATAACGGAGGGCAGAGATTCAAACCTCAGCGTCTCTTCGCGTTCTTTTGTTATCGATATTCTTCGTTGTCCTGCTAAGATTCTTTCGCTATAAATTACTCGGGATCGGCAGATCTGTATTATAATAATTCTTATGCAAGTTCTGCGGTTGTAAAACACTAATACTAGTTTGAATAATAATAATCATAGTACCAATGATTTTTTGAATTGCATTAAACGAAAAAAAAAAAAAAAATAATTACATAATAGAAAATCTGTTAGTTCTATTAGATTTAAATATAAATTTATTATATTTCATGATAATAAGATTAACCGAAAGCATTGATTGGAAAATAATTTTTGCGAATAAAATTATAATGTGAACAAATGGTTCTTATGATGTCGTTCAGGTCAAATGGCATTTAGATGAGAGAACACGATTAAGTTCTTATGTAGACTACATTATTAGAAGTGCAGTGCAGCTGGCTAAACTCTGATCAGACCTTGAATTTCTGAACAGAACTTAACTAGAAAGTTTACGATACATTGGATCTGATAAAATTATGATCAGACGTTAATAACATTAACTAAACATGAAATACATAAAATATAGTTAACTTTACTGGATTGTGATTGAAATTGCTTCAGAATAAATGGAAATGGATTACAAATTAAAAGTGTTGACAGTGATCTGGATCTACACGAGGACGAAATGTGTTCTTAACTGGTGTTGTAATTTCTGAACTGATATTTTATAATTGCATGTTTCGGAGTAATTGCACACTTTCTCGACAATTGTTAGCTTCTTTTAGCATTCGGTCGTAAAATTTTGATGACGATTTATATTTTAATAATAAAAAAAAAAAAACAAAAAAAATGATTTCTGAGATGTTTGAAAAGTTTGTTTATTTATTACACGAGTGGATGTTTCATTACCGTATAAACGTAATGAAAGAGCTCCGAGCAGAATTGTGCAGCTGCGTTCGCTTAATGAGCCAGTCAATCTTCCTTTGCCCAATGGCAGTCAATAATAACGTCTGCACGCGAATACTAGTGTCACTAAAAGGGAAAGAAGAATCGCAGATGAACAATGAGAAAGCTGCTTATTTGCACACGATTGTTTTCGTATTGATTTCACAATAGCGATACAAACTTATAATTACTCTGTAATTATAAATTTACAAATATTTAAATAATCAAAAGTGTCATTAAAGAGTATTGTTCAGAATATATGAAATATGTGTATAAATTAAATGAAATCGAACTAACATCGTTATAATCTGATGGATTGTTTAGGTGGTGTCAAACACGGAAACAGTGGTCGAGGAAGTGCCAGCAGTTCCAGAAGTACAAGTCCAAGTCAACAACAACCACTCCAAACTGGTTTATCTTTCATTCCACAACCAAGAAGTCAAAACATCAATAGACAGCAACCCCCCGCGACAACTCCCAGGTTTGTATTTTCATATCATGTAACCAGTATTACATGACACTATCTGATTAAGAAAGTTAAATTAGTTACATTGAATTACTTTCATACTGCAGAAACAAAGCAGTCGCTATAAGTATTCTCGAAACAGTCGACGAAGTAATAATTAACAATATCGATTTATTTTAATATCAACAAAGTAAAGTAAAGTAAAGTAAAGTAAAGTGCAAACTTTAAAAGAAGATGGTTTTTGTCTGCTATTTTTCTTTGATGCCAAAATATTTCTTTTTACGAATAACTGAGTTTTTTTATTACAATGATTAAATATTTTCAGTCCACGAACATCAACAGTTGGTCGGCCAGTTGGTCTTCGAGCGCCTCAGCCATCGCCCTATTCCAATCCACCGGCAGCAGCTCCGCCGAATAAAAACTCCGTACTTGATAAATTTAAACTCTTTAATATTAAGGAAAAGAATCAAGACCGCGTAAAGCAGGCGTCTTCCGGCGTATCAAAGCGCACCTCCAGTTCTTCCGGTTTTTCATCAGCACGTTCTGAACATTCGGATAGTTCGACGTCACTTTGTGATCAAAATAAAGCTCAAGCGGAAACAACGAAAACGAAAGCAGCTTTCAAATCCAAGCTGCAGGTCAAGCCTTCTAAACAAGTCAGTCCCAAGGCGCTAAGAAAGGAACAATCGAAAGCACAAAGCAAGATAGCCAGAACAAAGGGAGCAGAAAAATTGACGTACGTCCCTCCAGCAGAAGATGTCAAAAGCACGCAAGCCAAGGCTGCCGGCATTGGTGGGAAATTGGGGAATGAAAAAAAGACGAATTTAGAGCTACTTAAGCAGTCCGCTCAAGCGCACAAAACGAATTTTCTTTTGCCACCTTCGAAGCAGCCCCAAACGTTGCAACCGTCACAACAAACACCTCAAGATACGAGGATATTAGCGCACGGGATGAAACCAGAAACGAACGTTACATCGAAAAATAGAATAGAGCTTCCAGATAAAGTACCTGATCCAAAAGTACATTCGCAATCGTTACAAATGCCCCTGAATGGTTTGAACAAAGATATTTTTACCCAGAAGGGATTGGTACCTGGTTCAAATGGATTAATATCTAAATCAACCTGTCACGAGGTGGATAATCATCAAACGACGATGACTATGAATCAAAATAATCATATCCAAAATGATAGCTTAACCCCAGAAGCTGTAGGTGTAAAATTTGTAAATGCACAAGTTAGTTTAGACAATCGGGAAAAGATTGCCAATGTTCCTAGTAAAGATAATAAGGAAGATTCGATTTCGATACAAAATAGTAATGCCGAAATTGCGGTCGAATGTGATAACGAGAACTCGACTTCCAGTAATAACCAAAATCCCAGCAGTCCCTCACGTCAGAGTGCAACTTCTTGCTGCAGTCCGTCCCATAACACAAATATGTTAACGAATTCCGTACTATCCAGTATTCCTAAACCAACTGCTTTGGTAAAGGGGACATCGAAGCCACCGAAGGAAAACACAATTCCAACTGTTCCAACTCCAACAAAGTGTAAATCTGATACTGTATTCCGAAAACTCGATTCTTCCACTGTCGCTATGGTTTCACCTATGCCAAGCATTTCGGATTTAATGATGGCCACATCCAATCAAAATGATAATAGTATTTTACATAAGGACAACAACGAAAATCTTACTGATGCTATTAATGAGATTCAGAAAGATAAACATGATGATTCATTTGATCAAGTTGCTAATGTGAGTATTCGTTTATATTAATTATGAAAGGTGTAAAAGATGTGTACAAATTTAAAATTGAAAAATCTCCCAGTAATAATTGGATAAATAATTGGAATCCCAAAAAACAATTAAAATCAATAGAAAACAACCAGACAAAATGCTAAGTCAATTGTTTTTTGGATAAAATTGCACCTGATGAATTGTAAAATATTTCATTATATTGTTTTCTATTGTTTTTTAAATGCTGGGGGCTCTATAGAAATTATTTCCTACAGAAATTAATGTTGATTTTTGTAAACTATAGGCATTGACGGAACATTGTGGTGGAACGACCGCTGACGACGAAGCTGAAATGACTGTGAAGCCAATGCAACCTTTATTACGAGGGTATACCCCAAGTTCCAGAGGATTGCAAACGCTTCCTAGTAGGACCAGCGGTCGGCAGTACACCATTTTGCATTCTTCGTCGCATCATCACGTTGGCCACGACTACGCGGACGTTGATATTGCTTCGGGCTACTTAAGCGACGGAGAAGTTCTTCGCAGTGGCGTTGGAGTTGGCAGCAGAACTCTCTCAGACTTGTGCGATGGATACATGTCAGAAAGCGGCGCTTCTTACTATACTCGAAGGATAAATCAAACCTATCCTCACGAACAAGATAAGTGAGTACAAATTTAAAATATTAACTAATCACCAACCGTACACTAAAAATTTTAATTTCACTCTTTAAAAGATTCCTTTAAGTTAAAAAGTATATTTCTTTTGGAGAACAGTGTTTTTCATTGTCTCTTCTTTTTTAAATGTAGTAATAAATGGAGATTGTTCAAATTTGTTTTCATTGTACTAAAGCAAGTCCATTGATTAATGAAATTTGATGTAAACATGAAGAAATAAGGGTGACTTTGTTTGCACAATAAAACGTAGAAGACGTAATGATTTGGCTCAGCAGACAAGGTTTCTACTAGCAAGCTTAAGAGCACTTAAACAAGCTAACGCATGATCGATACATAGCTCTTTGTATATTTTGTTTCAAAGAAAGCTTATAAACTTTCTTTCAAGAATGCTTTTAACTTAAAACTTTTATTTAAACAAGACAATCCATTTAAATAACTTTCAATTTGTGAACTATACATTATCTATACGTGCATTACTAATGTAATTCAATGCTCGAGTAATAACTAAGAGTTGTAATATTTATTATATTATAATCATTTCATATTTTATTTGTCGTAATTATTACTTTTTTAAAATTAATGATTCTTGGTAGAATAATCCTCTATTATTCTTGTGTGGTATAGCTATGCGTGATTCTTAATTATCTGATTTTTTTCCATAAATTCTTTAATATATTGTAGGAAATTACACAAACTAATTTTTTACTTTTCAATGAGAAATTCGCGTGCTAAGAATTTCCTGATAATTTTTTTCTTTTTATAAAATATTAGGACAAAGTATAATTATTTAATCATTATAAATAACTATTTAAATAATGATAAAAAAAAGAAAAACAGTTTTATAAATACACACAAAATCTAAAAAAATTTAACGACGCATAAAACGAACAAAATGCAGTACAATAAAAATCACTTCTATAAAAATTTTATTCCTCGTTACTATCATCGGGTTATACACAACGGCTAAACGTGCTATTTCTATTCCTACAAGGTCTGAAATTGATTAAATTTGCACAGAACAGCTGTGATTCCTGACGTCTTGTAAGTGTTAAACGCCTCAAGCCCAAAAGCGTTGTTTTCCACGAGCACGAAAATTTGCCTTAAAGGCAGTGACTAACTCAATTGACATAAGCGAATCGCGTATCATCCGCTTGAAACACGAGGCGCTTTTCGGAAATTCAATATACTCACCCTTCTTTTTAAGTCCCTCTCTTGTGCGTGAGCCCCTGCCGCGAATCTCTCTCTTCTTCAAAAGAACCCTTGCGTTAAGCGTAAGCAGAGAATAAAGACTCGATATTTGAGTTGCGCATATTTCGATGATTGCGCATCCCCGACAAATAAATATCATGCAAAATTGTGCTCAACATTTGCACAACATTGTTTCCTTTCAAAATAATGCAAAATTTCATCATGAAAAAATAACTTTATCCAGCAATATTACATCATTATAACACAAAGCAAATGTTTATTCATTATATTAGAATGATTGAAATAATTTATTTCATTGAATCCAATGAGAAATAATCTGAAGTGAGGAAATAATTTTAATATGATAAAAATTAAATATACATTAAAACTTCGTAAGAGGGATGTGTTGTCATTAAGGCACCCCTTAGAACTATTTGAAATTAGTCGAATGACGAAGTGATATCCGGGGATATCAACGCTGGATGAAGTAATATGCTAGACTTTATTATAACGCCCGGATTAATTATCAAATTTCGTCTTATATACTCACATAATTTAATAAACACAATATTCAATGTATCCTGCAATTTTCTATTAATAAATGTACATGAAATTCCAGTAATAATCATTCCATATAATTGTTAATTAAATGAAACAATATAAAATCAAATTTATAACTCACTTAAACTAATGTCCAAGAGGACGTTAATTCAACATTTATTGGACGTTAAATTTATTTCCTTTTAACGTTATGTTTCAAAAGCATTCGAAGAAAGTTTATCCGCTATAAAGAAATAAAGAAAAAGATCTTTTCACTTGCATATATTTATTGCAATTGTCGTCTTATCTAAATTATATCATCGGTGAATCATAATTATTCTAGTTGAAAACTCATTGGTTTACTTGGCAGACGTTCGATAACGGTATATTTTCTCATTTGCTTGAAGTTTGAATAATCTAGTATCTGCCTTTTGTTTAACTTGCCACAAGTTAGTTGATTCGCAACGAAAGATACCCAAGACCTTGCTAGTTTAAACAATAAACATATCTTTAATTAAATCATGTGAAATTTGTAATTAATGAAATTTTAGAAAATTATTATAGAAAATTGTTAACTTCTATAACACTTTTCTGGGAAGGAATTTTCATTGTTACGATAACGGAATAATGATATTTTCGACCAGTCTTTGTTCTTGGTATATATTGTCTTTGTACGATATGTTGATCTCGACATTCTTCATCTGTTTAGTATAGCAGTAAAAAGTCACTTTTAGACATAGAAAGCCTATAAAACGGCTTAAGACACCGAAATTTCGTTGGGGATATAAACGTGTCTTTGCATCAAATGTCGCATTTATAGGACACTAGAAGCGAACTTTCTCGGTGAACTTTGAAATTGTACTTAGACTTCTTTTAAAGTCTTCTCTAGAATATCTATAGATATTTTTATTGGAGCAAATATCAATGTAAGAGAAATAAATGGCTTTCATGTTATTCGATTATTTATTAACCGTACGTAAAAAGCATAATAACAGTATCCTTTTTGAAGAATAAATCTCCTCCAATGATTCTTCAGCAATTATCATCATCAAGGAATCGTCAGAAATTATTTTCATCAAAGATCCTTCAAAAATCGTAATTCCAGAATTAGTAGTGCCAATCTTTCTTTTTACCCTTAAAAAAAAAAAAAGTTATTAATCATTCATTCATTAATCCTTCTGATCGGGATAAGGTTTATCAGGAACATTGCAGTATCCTCCAGTTAAAAGTTCTTCTATGATCTTCGTCCTTCGTTGAAAATCGTTTGACGATGTTTATGTAGCATTTCGATATCATCCCCCATAGTCGATCGTCAACAAGAATTTAAATAACAAAAGATTGGCGAAGGTAACGGCCAGGTGTCGCTAAGGTTCTGCTTGTGTTGAAGTTAACTCTCGGGCCTGCGTGTTACAGCCCTACTGACGTGAGGGTGCGATCGATGAAATCCCGTTTCCGGTGGCGCGATCTCGCGCTAACGCGAAACATTCGGCAAAATAGACTTAAGGCGCCGGATCGGGAGTCAGTCGGGAGGAATAAGAAACAAGGGTTGCGAGGGTGGCATGGACCGGTTAGGACGCTCGACTGGACTAGATCAGACCAGACCGAACTAGACTAAACTCTGTATTAGACGATTGCCCGGAAGTGTCGAGAAGAGAAAGAGATGCCGCTGTAAAAGTGACCCAACAGAAAATTAAAAATGTTAAAACTCCAACGATGGAATGACGGATGATCCCATGGTCCTTTGCTCGCGATTTCTGCGTGACGTGTGTCAAATGGTCGTATTAATATGCGAAAATCTCAATCATCCCTTAACCGGCAGCTTATCCACGAAATCGAGTGCGCGTGCGTGCTTCCTGTCTGCGAGTGCGTGAATCGGATATCGCTGGCTTCACTCGTTCGAATCCAATCTCTTGACAGTAGGCTTGAAAAGGGTAAATTCAATTTGATATTGGATATTCGCAATATATCCTGCAACTGGTGCTACGCCCTACATCTATTCCAATTTTATTGCCACCTTAAGTTTAGCCCTTCCTATTTATTTTTACGCCATTTTCACATTCACTTCTATTGTTCTGCTTTTCTAGCTTCGGATTTCTTGGTGTAATGTTACTGGCAGCTACGAGTTATGTTTCCATTCCTTGGAGAACGTTGCTTGTTTTGTTTTTGGCACTGTTATTTATTAAACACCTACCCTTAAATGTGCGCCTGCGAATGATGTGTTCCTAAGTATGCTTTATCCGATCCTTATCGTAACATATGGATCATTGGAGTTGTTGTTATTATTTTCAAGGATGATAACGTCTATTTAATTAATATACTATGATTTCTTGCGATACGAGAGAAAATATAGAATGGTACCAGTGTAAGACTTCTTAAACTTTCCATTCTTAAACCCGAGATAATCAAAGATATTGGATCGGTGATAAATTTAAGTAGTCGCGCCAAGAATAAAATAAATCATCGATGTAACTAGAGGCTGTCCATAAAGATGTCTACAAAGTTGGGCGGAAGGGGGTTCACGATATCGGATTCTGGTGATCACCAAGTAGAAGGGGATTATATATTTCGAAGGTTCCTTTCGACGTATCAGACAAAATTTCAGTTTTTAACTTACATCAAACTTTTATTTTTTATGCCGATAAAAAATATACTTTTACTTTGAATGATAAAAATTTAAAATACGATTAGAAAAATGAAAAGATTTTCAGAATGTTTGTATAATTTTCAGTAGTTTATCCGCGCAATTAGTCAGGCATAAATAAATCCGGTAAATTAACACACAGTATTAATTCCACAGAACAGACCGAACAGTACACTTTGAAGCATAATTGTTTCTTTGTAAGCTTTGCTTTAAGACAATGAATATATATGTAAAGACTTAATTATGAATTATAATAAGCTAATTGTAAATTGTTTTACCTACAATGTGTACTCGGTTATTTTAGAACGATATAATAACTTCGTCTTTCCATAGTAATTCCGTTGAAGTTGATGAGTTAAACGAGAATTTTTGACTAATGGAACAAAGACGCTTTTGTATATGCCCTCGAAGCACACGGATATTGCCTCTGTGTCTAGCCTTCCATTCAAAGCTTTTAATACTAGAAATTCCTCCAATTTAGAAAGATCCCTTTGAATATGTATTTTATATACATAAAACTGAAAATGCAAACAGAAGAAAATTGATCTTCGGAACTTGCTGGTTCATAAGCATCCTTTCATAAGTTCATTACATTATTTAAAGAAAATCCTTATCGTAATAGTCACGTCACTCGAATTAAAAATGTGTATTTGTAAAAAAATGTGCAAAAATGTAAAAGGAATATTTATATTGCAATGAATATTCTAATTAATTTTCTGTTTTACGAAATGAATGAAATAACGTGTCGTCTCTCTTTATATACAACGTTGTATAACGAATCAGTAGATTTTACCACGAAGAAGATAATATAATTTCTTCTTGTTAAGTTTTATGTTCGAACTATTATTATTTCTTGAGAACAAACGTCATCGCCCTTTGAACGTAAGATAATTAAACTCGGCATTATAACTCATGTCAGATGCTCAAAGTATCAATAATCAGTCAGTTTTCTTAACATAAAGTATTTATTCTATACCAAGAGAAATATCATTCGAAAAGAAATTAGTAACATTTGTTCATTATAAACTTTTAATATTAAAAGTAAAATGATACTTCAAAATCGTCCGAAACAAGATGTATCCCATACGAATGTTCACAAGGATTATATTAGATTTGCTGAAATTTGCATAGAGCTACTATTGGATGAGTACGTGACCTACCCTATATAACTGAAGTTAATATACATACGATTCATATTTTCCCATCTAACTTGAACAATATTAACCTACATATATTATTAATCTAATATTAATTCTATAAAATTTCATACAATTTTAATACATTTGCTTATTCTGTGTATTGCTATAATCCAATTGATAATGATCCAATCAAACATGAAATTATATAATCAGTAACAAAAATGTATAATCTTTTAATAATCACATTTGTTTTTTATTTAAAGATATGTTGGTGGTTCAAGACGAGATTTGTCAGGGGTGAAGGAGGTGGTTACGTCTTCTCGAAGAATCCCTAAAAGACCATCAACAAATGTAAGAGTTGATGGGGGTTGTATATCAGTTGGAAGCAGTCTGCAAAGTGGCCTATTAGGTAGTTGCAGCGGTGGCAACGACGCTCTAGCAGAGCTCACCATCGAGGATCTGGCCTCAATACCAGCTACAAATTGTACCCCCAATCACACCAACCATTCTTCTCATCATAAAGTAAGTAGAAACTTCACCTCTATTTATCTACAACTTTTTTTTTTTTTTACCCTTCATTTGTCGTTCACTTCTACGCTTTTAATTAAAATCTCTATTTTGGGGGGGCAGTCTTGGTGTAATTAAATTTTGTAACTTCTAATTTATTTAAAGTTTAGTTGCGTTTCAAAATAATTAGTAGTAACCATACTGTTACAGACGTTAAAGTTACAAACATTGCCAAAGTAACTATGCGAGTTAAAATTGACTAACTATTACAGTTATAGTTATCCTTTAACCAACTTTTCCAATTAAATCAACCTCTTGTGTCCTTGTATTAACTGGTACGATTGTCCTCGATGCAAATGGTCGAAAATTTTCGATATAAAGTGACATGGTAATCTAATTATCAAATTGTTCGAAAAGTTCCCTCGAACCACGTCGGTGAATGAGAATTAACTTGACCTGTTAGTGTACAAAATGATATTAGCTTTCATTCAATATTAATCCAACATAAAAAAAAAAAAACTTGTGGCATTCAAAACGCAACGCGTTTGATGCAATGAAATTCTTTGTTGAGATGATAATACACTCGAAGCAATCTCTCAAATTTCACAAATTCAATCGTCAAATAATTCCGTGCATTTTTAGAGTTATATCGAATTAATAATTTTTGTGCCATTTTAAGTTACATAATAAATAGCGAACACCGCATTATATTAACAGTATTATCAAGCAATATACCCGTGATATGTTAACATGTGTTGCAGATAGCACGTAGTCGGGCGTTATGCATCACGGAATGTATAGGGAAATTTATCTGCAGTAGCATACTGTTAACAATGCCATGTCGAAAAATAGCAACAAAATTGCGCATTTGATATACACGTTAAAATGGTCTTAAATTACAGTTAATGTTTCGAAATAAGGTCATTTTTCATTGAAACGCGTTCCACTTATTATGCTATGTTCAGTAATATTTTATCTGAACCTTATCGAAATCTTATTTAACACAAAAGTCGGCTCGAAAATAATTCCGTAAACGATATACAATGGTAAGTGTTTCAGATAGTAACAAAAACTCGACGAAGAATGAACATTATTACACGCTCATAATACTCCGTTGGCCATCTGTTCCGCATTTATGTCGCGGTTGCGAATTTGCTGCGTGCGAAATTTTCTGTAACAATTGTAATAGAATTTTTCGCTAAACATTAATGCGCCCGGTAAATTTGTTCATCGCGATCTTTGCCGTTTAAATCCCATGATGTATACAATAGCAAAAGAAAAGTCTCGCTAATGAGAAACTTGAAAAGCTGTTGTTTTTGGAACGTTGTAATACGCATTCAGGCTTTGTAAAGCATAAAGTGGCGGAGGCGAAGGTGGGGCATTGTAGCCAACAAGCAATGGATCGTCGACCGAAGAACGACCCCCGCAGTTGCCGCTTAACCTTCGTACATTACGTGCGTGTGTGTCAGAACGGTTCTTTTCACAACCCCTTGTTTTCACGGTCTCGAAAAAATTACATTTGCTGCTATCAGAATAAATAGCAACTATCGCGGTACGCTGTTCTTTGTTAAGTGTTCCCTTTTTCGACATGATGTGCACAATTCTCTATAGAACCAACATTCGTTGACTCATATTATTCTATACATTTTTCAAAATTAACATTAATTTTCTTGTTTCTTTCTTTATATTCTGTTTCAATTTTGTTTTCTTTTTCTTTTTTTTTGCAATTTCATAAAGACGCGTGACGTTAAATAAACGCGTTATGAATTCGTTGCAATTTTAATTTCAAACGATAAACAACCGCGATAAAACAGTTTGCAAATTTATGCAAAAACACGAGATGTTAGATTATGTGATTAATACACCTTGGCAATGTTGAAGCGCCCCCTTTTTTATGGGGGCACGTATTCATTCATTTCATTATGTTAAAAAGCCAATGACACTCAAATGAGAATAAAAATCGATACAGCTCTATTCGTGAGTTCATGAACTCAACTTATTACCTTGAAATTTGCACACCAAGTGACACTCGAAAAAGTCTCTCGTTAAAATTATATCCTCGAACATTTTTCGACCGAGCGAAATAATTCTCAACCCCCCTTTTCTCTTTCTATCTCTCTTTCTCTCGCACTCTCTCACCCCCTCTCTTTCCTACGTTTTATGTACTCGCAGATTTAATATGTACATTCGAGAGATTTGTTAAACTTGTGTGTTTTATCTTAACGATCGCGTACACTTCTATTTACGACAACGGTTAAGCACTAAAATCTTGACAGAAATGCACGGAATAATCTACTGGAAAAAGGAATAATAATAACATTTTAATATCCGCAAAAGAAATTTTAAGACGCGGTTTATTAATTACTTGTTGTTACATATTTTATACGAACTAATACACGAGCAAGCGTTATTAATTATTGATATTACACAGATAAATGGAAATGATTGTTGTTTCATCATTCATTCTGCAAATTATACGATCAGAAATGCATATTAATTATTTGTTATTTTGTTAATTAACAATATTAATTAATGAAATGTTTTTAAAAACAACAACAACATTTGCAAATAAGTTCGCATTCGTTATTTGTGAAAGTTTTTAACTTTAACTTTTCATCTGCAAATTCAACGCATTTTTTACAGTGTACGTGTTATTAATATACAAAAGTTAAGATTTTTGTTTGCAACGAATTCGTCGAGGCGCAAAATCATTCAACTTTTATTTTAATTACATCGTAAACTTTTATTCACAGTAACTTAACGCCGTCGTAACATAAGTAAACGTGCATTTCAAACATTACATTTCATATCAAATATAATTATTATTCGCCATAAATACGATTTAATTTAACTATTAATGTTCACAATTTAAGCTGATTTCGTAACATTGGCGTTTAATGTTTTGCATCGGTATATTGCAATATTAGTCGCGGTAATTAATTCTCGCTGCAGAACGAAATTAACTGTTAATTTCAACTTTTAATACTCGGCAATTTACATTAGTCCATTTTCTTTTTTTTTTCTTTTTATTTTTTTTTTTACATCAGATTATAAAAGTTTACAAAATAAAGCTTGTTTTAAAATCTGGATTTTAGCGTTCGTTCGTCGAGAATATAAATTTTTCAATGAAAGAGTTTTTGGGATTATTTCTTCTGCGAGTACCAAATCTCAATGAACGCGTGATTAAAAATGCAGGCCATCGCGCGTGAGCGTTTCGGAACAAAGTCGGCCTTCCCCAACCAGTTGGCATCATTTTATCATCACGTTCTCCGGCTCGTATGATACACAAAACACGTCCCCGTAATCAATAAAGAATTAGCTCCTTTATCGGAACACGTGCGGGACTTTAATTGAACGCCTATTAAGATAAATTCTTTTTCCTACGAGGAAAACGTATTCCCTTTCATTGGCTTCGGTTTAAATGACGCTGACGATCCCATGGTGAGTTCACTTAATAAATTTATATCACGAGTTTTCATCTCCAGCAGTTTACGAAAGAGTTAAACGCGTTCGATCATTGAATATAAAATATTGAAAGCTTTCAGAGCTAATTCCCGCGGTGATTGGATTTCAAGGAGATGGATTTTCCTGCGAGAAGAGACGGCGCTGTTTGTTTAGAATATTTATAGCATCGCGTCTACTTAAAACTTCAAAGTGCGTTCCTCAAATAATATGTTTGCATATTGCTTTCGGTATGCCGTTGAATTAAATTGTAAACAACGTTCATTAAAAAAAAAAAAAAAAAAGAAGTATCGATACTCCGGAAAATGGAAATGGCGATACGCTAAAATTAGATCTCATAAGAAATTTAAATATTTTATAGAAAATCAATTGCAATTTTTCTATAAACGACGCGATGGAAAATTGATTCCGCGAATTTCTAAGGAAACAAAAAGTCGCGATCTTTGGCATTCCCGTGGATACGATTACGTTGTCAATTAACGCCGCGGTCGAATGGCCTAAACTGAATTTACGCGCAAAAAAACGTGTTTCCAATCAGATACAGAAAGGTGTTTGTCATCGCAGTATGTGTAATTGTGACGGCAGTAACTTTCACAGAGTGGGAAAAGGGAGGCGAGGGTAAAGAAGAACACCACACCCAATCCCGCATAGCAAAATACCAAGTCCACCCTTCTTTCTGAATCATGCTTTGGGGGTGAATGCTTTGCTTTCGATGTATCTCCTTTTAGTGACTCTAGAATCGATACCACACAGTTGTCTACTTCTGGACAAAGTAACTATTTGCGAGATAACGGAGTGACCGGGAATGAGCTTCCATAAATTTTGTTTGTTCTAAATCAGGACCACTTTTCATGCTTCTCCGGCAATATATCACTCGATTCTAAACGTTGTCGTCTGTTTATTCACTGGATTTATATTTACAACGGATTTATTTACACGGGCCTGTATTAATATCATTAAAGTATTTTAATATCTCAACTATCAATTGGGTAATGTAATAATTTCCTTTGTAAATATAACGATATAAAGAAAGAGTAAATAAAATTGATGCGACGATAAAAAAGTTGAGACGGGGAGCATTACTGAAATTGTTATTGTCTTGTTAAAAATAATGAGATTGAATGCAGGACCGTTAGCTTTCTAATAAATGATAATGCCTTCAATACATATTAATAGGTAATACCAGATTCCATTTGGGAAATTAATTTTATGAATTTTATTTGACAATGGAAATAAGTAAAATAATAATTGGAATTTAAAACAGGCTTTGGCACAGTTAGGGCTTTTGTGCTTTACTTTACCTTCCCCATTGCGTCTATAGTATGTGAACCCGGGGCTAAAAGAGTGGAGCAAAGTATTTAAATGAACTCGTGAACGTATTACACACGGCAACATTATTTACATAATTTGATAGGAAGTCGGTCTTACGAATACTCTATGGTATTTTAGAAATTTATATTAAAACCATGAATATAGAATTTGGTTGGTTTTAGAAAATTAATGAAATTTGAGATAATTTGAAAAATGTATTGCTGAGAGTGTTATATAGGGATTTTTACTGACAATTCTTTTTTTCTCTTTTTTTTTCCAGAGGGTGCCGGGCAGTGGCAGCGTTGTTGTGGGGGGTGGCACAAGTTCGGCCACCCCCCAAGGAGCGCAACAGAGCAACAATCTCGTTTATCGAGTTGTGAGTTCCAAACATACAGGCCACCATCCACATGTCAAAAAATCCGACAGTTCACAACAGACAGAAAATTCAGCATTCAAACAACAACAACAACAACAACAGCAACAACAGCAACAGCAACAAAGCTCCAATTGTTCCTCCAACAACATCTCAAATAGCCAACAATGGAAAAAATATATCGAAGCTGGCGCAGCTCGCGACAGGGAACGAGAGAAAGAGACTGCTCCACCAAGTCCTAGTCCATCTAGAAAATCACAGGTTCGATTTTTTCTTTCATTATTATAGAAATCTAATTTCATCATTCAATTATGATAAGACGCACAATTTATAAATTGTTCTATGTTAGTGATTCACTGGTATCATTAAGTTTTTTTTTATACGCAATAACTAAATCCCTTAAAATAATTAATAATATATACGTTTGTCGTGATCATACGTTAGATAAAATTAATGAAAAAGATACATCTTCATACGTAATATTAGTATTTAATTTGATATTGCAATTTTTTATAAGCCATCATTTATTAACTTAAGTAAAAATGTTTTGACCTACTAAAATGTATTTTTAGCAATTTATGAACGATTCCCTCGTTGATATCATTATGATTCATATGGCTTCGTTAATAGATAACTTTTTTTTTTCTATTGTTAACTTTACCCACAATGTAATTATATAAGTTTAGTCCGTTATAAATGAAATAGCTGATTAAATCAGAAAATAAAATTATATAATTAACAACGCTGTTGTAAATTTCAGGATAAACATAGGAAGCAGACAATGGCAGAATATGCGAATGGAGAGAAGACTCAAAAAGTTTCATCTGGAACATCAACGAGCAGCAGTAAAGTTCGTGGTGTACCGCAGAGTTTTGGATACGTAAAAAGACACAGTGCAGGAACAAGCTCCAGTTCTAATGGAATACAAAATGGAAATAAGGAAGCTACAAGAACAGCACAAGTTAGCGCTGTACCAAGAACTAAGGTAATAGTTTTGTTTAAAACATTCGAGTAATTTAATCAAAATAATTAATACGACACAGGTTTAATGAACTTTAACGGTATTATTAATGGTATTGACGGTATTATTGTCAAAGGCACTGTCGATATTAAATATTTCAAAATAATAATTTTGTAATTATTTTGCTTTGTTTCTAAATTCCTTTTTAATACAATCTTCTTTCATTTAGGTCAAGGTTTCTGGCGGTACGCAAACAACAGCGGATTTGCAAGCGAATTCTGGGCCTAATCAACATCATTACAAAAGTTACAGTCTCACAGGACCCAGTGCTAGTCAACTCTCTCAGTCTGTTCGTGATCGACTTATACTCGGTTCTCAAAGTTTGCCCAAACCAGGAAGTCCAGAATTTACAGCGTTTTTTGCCTCGGCACACCATCGAGATCGTGGCAGCGGTACCGGTCCATCCATTCCACCATTTTCCCCGAGGGTTTTGAAGCCATCTGACGGCAGCCTAAGTGATACCTGCAGCAATTATGCAACGCCTGACCTTCAGGGATACTATGCACCTAACAGCCCTTATTCAACTTCTTGGATGAGACACAGTAACACCTATACGCCCAGTGGAAGATCTCCAGGTACAGACATGTCAATGTTTTACTTAAAATTAATCTACCTATAATTAAATTCTTCAAAATTAATTTCTTCGCTAAAAGACAAACAAACGTTTAAACATTATTTTGAGAAATTTATCGTTTAACTAATTTAATGAAAATTGTTAAACTTCTTGATTAGACAATACGCATTTTATTCAAATGAAGTTTGTACAACAGTGATACAGATGTAACATATTCGCCTGCAAATGATAGTTAAACAAAATTGCACGTTACACGAAAATTTCCACTGAAAGCAAATGAAGACAAAATACATGACATGATTGCAGGTATGGGGCTGTGTGAAGCAGACAGCGTTGAGTCTCTTGGATCTCATAGGGCAAGTTTAACGCACGCTAGATTGCTAATGCATCAGAGAGATTCTACGGGATCCCCAGCACCTCCGAGACTGAACAGAAGCAATTCCATCAGGTAAGTTATGACGTCACTCACCCTTTTACTCATCTAAAACACAAGTAGCTTTCATGCACGCATACATAAGTTTTATTGAACGCTGACTAAGGAAATTCTAAGGTGTTACATGCAAATCCTTTAATTACTCTCATCTCTGTTACTGCCTCAAGCTCATCTACTACTGTCTTCTATATCCAGCTTATACATCTACCATAAACATCACTTTATAGCAGACCAAAAAGTCATCCAGTTTATGGAAGATGTAATTTGCTAGCTAACTGTACTAAAACTTTTAGCGATACTTTGTAACGTTAATGACAATTGTATAAACAGTAAATCTAGAACGTCGTTTTAATGAAATGTTTAACAACCAGATTGGGGTTCCATTTTAGAATTTGCTTCTTTTGTTAAGCAAAGTATTATTTTAATTTATGAAGGATTTGTTCTAGATCTACAAAAAGTGAAAAAATGTATCCCTCAATGTTGGCCAGGGGAAGTGGTGCTTCGTCGTCAGTTGGTGAAGAAGTTGGCATTGGCATTGGGGTCGGAGTAGAGCCATACTACAGTGTTCCGGTTGGATCTGCAGCATGCAGTGGACAACACTGGTCACAGCCGACATCGCCGACGCCCACTCACACTTCCAGGCAGCCTCCAAATCTTTATCAACACATGCACAAAGATGACGACAGTGAGTATTCATTTGCGTAAAATTGAAAAGAATTTTGAATATAGATGTTTTTTTTTTTTTAATTAAAATCATTTACTTTTATTTTCTCAGTTCATGGATCTTCTGTTTCTTTGGTATCAACGGCAAGCAGTTTATATAGTTCGGCTGAAGAAAAACAAGCACACGAGGTCAGGAAATTACGCCGCGAACTATTAGATGCACAAGAAAAAGTTCACTCTTTGACTAGTCAACTCTCCACCAACGTAAGTCACGTTTTTTATTCTTTAATTTATTTAAATTTGAACATTACAGAAGTCGTAAGATAAATATTTTTATATAGATGAATATGAAATTATTTTATTACATGTATTTCTAATATACAAAACTTAATGATTGAACTGATGAAAATCAAACAATTTGTATATGCCGTGATTTTAAAAAGTTAATTTTATATATCTGACATTTGGAACCATTGTTTTTGAATTTAGTAATAAAAAAGAAGGCAAGTTTTTCACATATTGTGAAAATTTTGGATCTTATACCTGCAATGAAAGGGTTCAGGTATACAAATTTCATTTCTTTTAAAAGTCTTAAAAAGTTTTATTTTCACACTTTTCACACAGAATCATACTAATTCAGTTAATATAAACTCTTCAAATTATTTATTGTATTATAAATATCTCATTAATTATAAACATTTCTGCAGTAAAATCACATGCTCATTTTTATGGAATCATAAATGTCTGCAATTCTTAAAATATGAAATATATTACATAATAAAATGTCTAATGTTGAATTCTAACAGTTACTTGTTAAAAGAACAAAAATCTTGTACTTGCTTTAAATCGGGCTAATAATACTAATATTTATTACTTCCTGAAATGCAACAAGTGCTGCAGGGATCTATAAATGTAAAGGTAACATGGATTTCTATATTATCTTTAGTGATATTTTTCAAGGTCATTTTTGTGAATCCCTTTTTAACTTACATCTAGTATTAAATTTGTTATTTTTTATATCAAAACATTATTCAAAAATTAAATATATTTTTGCAATAAAATAATGTTTCTAAAAAAATTAATTCAATGTTTGTATGCAGAAATTAACTTCTTAAAGACTTCAAATCATCAGCACTTATGATATTATAGAAATCTGTAATGATCTATACCAAAGTATAGATCTTATCAAAAGTAAAGATAGATTTATATTTTACATAATCAAGTTACTATAAACAAGAATAATAGCATTTGTATTATTGAATGTAGCAGTAATTTTACTTTATTCAAATTTTTTTTAAAAATACTTATTAAAAAATTTTCAAATTCTTCAAATTTCTAATATTTAAACCATTGTTGGAAATTCATTCAGAAACTTTTGATAAAAGTTTCAGTCTTGTTATAAAATGTCTGTGAAATTCAGTTTAACTCTTTCAAAGTTAAAGTATTGAGGAACCTTCCTATGATAGATCAAAAGATTTCAGAAATAGTTACAGAAACTACTGAAAGAAGATTTACGCGAACAATAAGTATTTTTCTCGTAGATGTTATCCCTTTAAAAAAAGAAAAAGTTTTCTATTCGTATTGGTTCTGACGAAAAGTACAGTTAGGAAATTAAGGTGGTCGGGACGGTAAGGTTCTACTCTAACCGTACTACTCTTTATATTCCTATCCTAAATATAACTATTATTATTACAACTTATGTAATACGAATAACAGTGAAATTTTTCATCTTCCTGAATGCTTCTTCTTCCATCTTAATCCCAACGAAACTCTGTTATTCTTTTTATCATTTTCCTAAACCTTATATCCTTTTTTTATTATCAAGAGGATATGAGGATTTCCAAAAGTTAAATTCAAAATTTCAGATTGTAAATCACTTTTAATAAAAAGGATATCAAAGTATATGAGGGATTGAATATGGATCTGCCATGAAATTTGTTGCCAATCAACGCGGTACCAAATGATCCATTTTAGGGGTTGTAGTTTCAGCTTTTCCAGTTCTTCAAGGTCAAAATTTGAAAATCCTTGAATATGGTACCAAGTAAAGTAAAGTTTTTAAGAAAAATTTTTCGTGTCATTCGAGTGAAGCAAGTTACAGTGAAAACGAAAGAGAAATAAGAAAGATGATGCTACCACTTGACGATCGAGAGAAGTCATCGGTTGGATAGTTTTTTCTTGTATGTGACCGATTGGTGGTGGCGCGCCATTACCGTATACACATATCGTAGTACAAAATACTGAGGTCGACGTCCGCCACCAATTGGAAACGTGCATCAGCCGCGCAACATCCGAGCCGTCCGAGGTCGCCGTTGTACTCTCCGGAGTCTCCTCCAGTCTTGAGCGAGTTGTACCGTAGTTCGTAGTCTACTTCGGTAGTTCGAACTGTTAGAACCGACAGTTACGTCGCTCTGATTTATACCCTCGCGTTAATAAATTTTAGTGCGCGCTTTACATCAACGCTAAGAAATAAAAAAAAAAAAAAATCTTTAACTGTGTGATCTATATTAAAGTGTGTGCTTAAATTTATAATAAATAATTTTTTTTTCATTTATTTAAGGTAAGAAACTTTTTAAATTTGTGTCATAAAAAGTGATGTGAATGTGAAAAAGAAACAGTTTTTGGATCAACTCTTTAAGGTAACTATATGATTTTGTTTAAATTATAAATTATGTAAAATTACATAGAACCTGTAAATTTAAATTATTCATCAGTTTAATTTTTATAGAATTTTGTAGCAACTCTTTTTTTTTTTTTTTTTTATCGCGATGAGAAATATTTCTACAAGGGTTATTCAGATTATTATAAGACGGAAGATATTGTCGAAGCGAAACCGATAAGAATTAACGAGGTTGCGAGGTTTCATAAATGACAATACTTTAAGATTATGGAAATATTGGTACAGAAAGCGCGCAATTTGGAATTAAGATTTCTCAGACATGCTTCAATATAATGCTATATAATGATACCTGTCGAACACATGCGCTTATAAGAAACGTCATGGATAATATTCCCCCATGTGCGATTATCGAGTTTCTTACTCAACGCGAAAGAAATATTCAAACTCAATTTTTTTTTTCAAGTACGATACGAATGTTACCTGCTTGCACTTTCGATTATTGCAAAGAATTCCTTGGGATTAAATAAGAAGTCATTTGTGACTAATCGGTTACACGAATATTTGATCTTACGTATGTCCAAAATTATGCCATATCTCTTAGTAAGACAAAAAGTAATTTTGCATACAAAAAAATATAGTGCAAAAGCGTTTGAAAGTTTTTGAAATGTTTCTGGATGATGTTGAACATTGTTACGATGACGGAAAAAAAAAAGGGGGTTGTGAATCATCACGATGGACGGAGAATTTACGATACGTCATAAAATTCGATATAGTAATTTTTCTTTAAGGAAGAGAGGATTTTAGAAAATTGTCCACAACGAGTTATGATTTTAAAAATATTTCTTCGAAGCAAATGCATCATCTTTGTATCTCGTTTCTCGATAAAGTCTCAAATTAACGAAAATATTATTCTTAGTGAAATCTAGATTAAGGTTCTACAGTTGACTCAGATATCATCCAGAATAAAATTAACTTTTCTTTTATCGATAAAAAAAAAAAGAATCATTAAAAATTGTTTGCGTAAAAATAAAGTGCAGAAACACTTTCTAAAATTTAGAGAAGAATTATTTCGTAAGGTTTATGTTCGAATGTTTAAAAATGTAAATCACACAGAAATGTAAAGTTCCTTAATTTACATGAAATAATTTAAAACTTTAACTAGTTCTTGATCTTTTCGTTTTATAGACGACAGTATAATTCGCGTGGAAGTAAAAACTATCGGAAATACTAGGCATAGTCTATTAAAAAACATCCTTCAAAAACTGTGTGTTATCTGTTTAGTACAAGGATACGCTCTCATCCACATAGATTGCTAAACGAACGGTTACATAAACAATGTACTTTTTCAATAAATATTCTTATCGGATAAACGACTTCCACGTTTTTCAAAATCTCATTACAAGAGAATATGATAGAAACGGTTATGGTATACAATTTTTAACATCACCATAATTCTTTCCAGACTTTATTCAGTACGAAACATTTCCGTACATTACTCTTAATGTTTCGCTGCTCTTATTACATACTACAATGTCCCACTTATTTCGTCTCTAAATGCTAATTCCGCCGAGATGTGAAAATTCGATAAAAATGCAATTGCAAATTTCTTAGAACAGTATTAAATGAGAACATTATTTCTGGATAAATTGAAAGGTGTTTGAGTTAAATTACGGTTATCTAAAAATATCTTTAAATGAGGATAGAAGCACATAAAAGTAATGCATTCGAACTAGGCTAAATTTAACAATGTCTGCAGACCACATTATCCAGTTAATTTACAACAAATTCTGTAAACATCAAACATCAACAAAATTTACACGCGCCATTCGTCGAAACGAACAGTCTTCGATGCTTCCTCTGGTTTTCAAAGATTTTTTATTATCTTGATATTCAAAATTTAACGCACATTAGTTTTCGGAGGATCACGTCACAATGGTGTCAGGCAAATAAGTTGACAGTTTCACCTGTTGAATAATGTCATTACAATTAATTTCTCTTTTATGCCACTTATTTAACTATCAATCTGACATAATACGTCGATGAGCCGTGTAAGTTTTGTTCGATCGGGAGGTACATTTTCTGTTGGCTAAACCACGACCGATGTCAACTTTATGCTGGTGCCTTTATGCTGAAGCAGAAAAAAAAAGGGCTTTCTCAGGTACCTACGAGCGATATAATCTTCATCATTTTGTTATCATACGCGAACAAAATCCTGAACATCCCAGCCGTTGGGCATCGTATCATTTAATAAAAAATTAATAAAAAAGTTAATAAAAATTAATAATTACGGATGAAGAACAATTCTAGTTCGTTAACGCAATACAATTGTGTGACAAACGCCCATTTTAGTTGGATTTTATTGGAGTTAGGCGTTGATCTTTGCCGTCTTGGTCTGCAAAATGACGTCACCTTCGTAGAAAGTCTAAACTTCCACCACGTGGTGGATTCTTTTTGGCATTTAATGTTCAAAGTTTCTAGATTTTAAGACGATGATTGTGTTTCTAATGCCATTTCAATTGCCTTTATTAAATGGAATTTAATTATATGACGTTGATTTGCAATTAATTAACGGTTGCGCTTGTGATTTATATATTTGAGCGATGAAAAAAAAGAAACATTCATAAACATTCTCGTCTATGAGTTTACGCCGTTGCAGGATGAAAAATGTTTTTCAGATAACAGTGTAACAGTAATATAAATTATAAATAAATACACTGACGATGGTAAAATGTGGTGATATCGATTCTTCATATCAGAAAACAAACACGCCGATGTGTCAGTTTGTACGATTCTTACTTGTTCGGTAAAATGAAGGAGACATGATTGGATGATACGTATCCTCGTCTTGTTCTATCGGTCGCTACAACTTGAGAGCATATAAGGTGAAAAACGACTCCTTCCCTTCAGTTTACAGAAACGAGCGAATCTAGGAATATAAATTCTCTTTCCTTGCATTTTTTTTTTTTTTAATCTATGTTACCTTGAAGACGTCCAACGCTATTCCCATTGTAAAATTATCATTGACACTTTCTACAAAATATGAAATTCAAATCAGAGTAACCTAATATTCCACTGCTGCAATGACTTCATCACAAGACTCGTCGTCAATGAAGATTATTAAATATGGCGCGGAAAAATTGTTCGACAAAATTTTTCTTTCCACATCCAGTTCGTTAAGATAGTTCTTCTATTTAAATGCTAATGCTGAGTTGTTGTTTCAGTAATAAAAATACGTTAGTGCGAAAGATACTTTGGTTGTACAAATAATTTCTTATTAAATTCTGTACCGTTATTTTATCAGATGTAAGTATCATTTCGGTATAAAGTTGCGTGCAAAAATGCCTCGGCAGATTATTTTGACGGTAACGAATAGTCAAGGTGTGAAAAAGACGAAGGAATATAATAATTTTGTTGTTAACATTTTTTTTCGCGCACATTTTTATCGTAGTTATTTTTTGTAAAGCTGATTTGAAGAATCATACTGATTCTTTTCTATTCTTTTTTTTTTTTTTATTAATCTGGCGTTTTAGTTTCGTTTTCTTAATGATAACTCTTCGATTAAGGAAAATTTATCACGATCCCAGAAATTCAAGCTGAATATGAACATAAACTCAGGATGTCGTCGAACGTGGATTTCATTTATAAATTAACTACAGTCCCACTGGCGGTCACGTAGTTTCTTAGCATTGTGAATACTACATAGCTTCTACGTGAGAAACAGATAATTTAGTATACTTTTTAACTGGAAACATACAAAGTAAAAAAAAAAAATATATAATATTACTTTTATTGGTTTAAAGGAATATTAAATGGTAACTAAAATTTCTGTTGTCACTGATTTCATAAATACAAAACTTTTACAATTTTAATTAATTTTTGTCATTTTCAAAGTGTCACAATTCAAAACTACTAAATCGAATAGTAATACTTCATACCAGTTTTTTAAATGTTCATTTAATTAAGAAAAGATATGGTTGTCGTGTATTCAATATTTTCTTTTCAACATTTTCCTTATTATTACTCACTTAATTTAGAATTTCTAGTAGAGCCTTATGAAATCTGTAAAACATATTTCAGTCTTATATGCTACGACGATACATTTTGTAGCCTATTAATCTTTCAGTAACCCAACACCAAATTGATCTATGGTTCTGTGAAGGAATCAGTTTTTCAAACAAAATTATTTTGAACTTTAGATATTTCATCTTCTAATAAATTGGTAATAACATTTTCATATTGATATCTATTATATTATTAAAAATGTTGTAGTACCCTTTAAGGTAATACTGAATATCATTCGAAGCATTAATCATTACATTTTTGAAGGTATCTACATAACAAGTTAAAAATGATAATCACATGAAATCCAGAATGTGACATGGTCTTCAATTTTATCGATGTTTCAAATTATTATTTAATCTCTTTTTTCGCTTTTAATTGTAAATTAATTTGTATTTATGTATCAATCGTTATCATTGTTATATATAACAACAAATCTGTTAAAAATTTGAGTCGTTGAATTATTGATTGATAACGAAACAATTTTATCAAGTACGTATGGAATATTTTTCAAAAAGTCAATTCAACAAATATGTACAAATTAATTTTTACTCATTTCTAGAATTCATAAATAAGAACACTTGTACAGAATTTTAAAAAGCGATAATAACGTTACAACAATAACAATGCCAATGCTAATTTTCGATAAAAATAATATGGTGACGATAAGAAATAACTTCCATTATTTCTTTGTATGATAACTTCCAGATGAATCATACAAAAATGCGAAAAATAACCTATAACGAAGTTAAAGCCGTTGTCTAGATGATTTCCAACTTAAACGTTTACGTTTAATTATCCTTATTATATTTATAATTCGTAGAACTATGATCGTTCAATTTTTCAAAGTATCTGACTTCTACACGCCTATTTTTTCTTTATTTTGCAAATTAAATTTACAAGTTTTTTTTTTTTCTTCAATAATTATACTTCATTGATAATAATTACGATAATTTACCAAGGTTAGTAAGTAATTATGAGCAATTGAAAAATGGAAAGGGAACAAAAATTGTCACATTCGTTACGGAGATCCAGACTGTTACCAGACCACTTTTCTATCGTGCGTGTTGAATTATTATTATCATATCATTTTTACACAATGCCACTTCTGTGCACAAAGTCATAACAGTTGTAAGAACGAGTGCAATTGGCTTAGTTCCTGGAGCGTTTATACGCCATTTTATTCGCAGTTCTATTAGCCAACATTTTCAACGCGTATTCATTGATTCATCCACTCTCTTTGATCTAGCCAGTGAGCTGATTAAGCATCGGGCACGCTTTTTGCTGTAAAAGCCGCTCTCGCGTCAACTAATCGTGCAGATTACGAGGCTCGCTATTCATACGTAACGATGTAATTAAGCCTCATAGTAATAACGGCTGGATCACGCATATTAATATAAGTTTGATGAATTGATTTTCGTTTTTCATCGCATTTCCGCGATCCCACATCAATTGCCATTTTCAAGGTCAGCCTATGCAATTTATCCTTTGTAACGTGATGATGTATTGAAGTCTTTTTTTTTTTTTATCGTACAATTTTTTACAAATGTGTTGTGCCTTTAATTTTATCTTCATCTTACATTTCTGACACTTTTCATCGTATCGCGATTAAATAATAAGTGTCAATTTCATTTCAATAGGTTTTTTTTTTGTTTTTTTTTTTTTCAAGAAAAAAATAATCTACATGTAAAAATGTCTTCAGTTGTCCTATGAATCGTGAACATTGATTTTCCTTTGGGAATCTTTATTGAGGATCACATAAAATTATACGAATACTATAAAATGAAATCATTTGAAAAGATATAATAATGGCATAACAGTTCCTTTTAATATGATTAGTGTTAAAATGATAGTTCAAGAAGCTAATTCTTCTGATATATTTATGCTTGCGCTTTAAGGCTCGTTAAACAATCGTAAATAATCCTGTAAAATAATTCCACATTGCCTACAATTAAAAGCGTATTAAGATATTAATGACGATTGTAAAATTATTTATCACGCATTTCCTTCCGATTGGTCTATAAATTGCAAGTACATAAATTTCAACTCCAACGATGTCGTGTTGATAAGATAACGAGAACGAGACTCACCTGAACGCAATTTCAGAGAGTCAATATAATTTTGCTCTTATTCTAAAACAAACGGTATCGTTAATGATATATATATATATATTTCTTTCAAATCTCACCAAACTAATATCCAAATGTAAAACTTTAACTGGCCTTTAATCGTGATTCAGATAAACTTTTTCCACGTCTAAGTTCATGTCCATCAAGATTTCATTTAACCCGCTCTAATTAGTTCACAGACGTTTGCACAATTTTTCAGATTTCTTTTCTTCTTTCAAGATAAGAATAATATTTTCCATTCGTCTAATCTTAACCGCGTTCAATTTATTTCCAAGACTTTATTTCATACGCTCATAATTATTCTTAAACTATTTTCGAGATATTAAAATAAAAGAAAAAAGAAATTAATTAATCATTAAGAAATCATTAAACGTCTGTCCATCATTAAACGAATACTTTTAATAGAATTCAATACTCGAATCCGTTCTTAAGTATGGAGAATATCAGTCTTAATATAAGTTATCAGCAATAAACTTCGGTGGTCTTGAAGTCCTATAAAGAACATTATTCAACTGGTCATATTTCAAAGAAGTAACTCTTTATACGTGAGTTATTTATTTGGATTTATTTGGTCATATTTTAAACAATGATTTTCTTAGACTCGCGCGCACACAAAGCATAGAGGAAGGAGCAAAGAGTCTGTAGATCTTGATTGAAGCAAATTCGTCGTCCAATCGGCAGCCTTATCTTATTAAAGGCATCACGTCCGTTGTTTCGCCTTTGATCTGTTCTTTTAATACTCACATTAAGTAGCACGACGACAACTAGCATCCGTTTTCTGCTTATAAATGTGTTTACATCGAGCTTTTTTTTTTCACGGACTACCTTCTTAGATATAACTGCTGTAAATCTAAGTGAAATTTCATTTTCAACGTATTTCCTTTTTGGATAAATTGTCAGGAAAAAGTCTTTAAGAACTATTTTTCGTAATACTCTGAAGAATCTTTGGTTACTCGATTCGACAAATTGTTACGTTAGGAAATGCGGAAGTGGAAAGTGTTGTGAAGAAAAATGATTATTTTGTTTCGTTTCATAAATGAAATTATATATAGATTTATATGTAATACTGAATTCTAACAAATAAAACGAACTGCACTTCGAGTCATTAAAAGCAACTCGAGAATTGCGATACGCCGAGAAAAAGTAGCAGAAACGGTCATGTTCTTTGCTTGGATTTTATTTCATATAAATGCCACGAGTACGGCATAGCTGGGGTACAGATAAAAATGATACTACGGTCAAGAATTGTCGCAGAGTCAGCACAATTTTAACTGGACTTGGGAATCTTTTTTTTTTTAATTTTATTCTTGAAAAGAATTTTTACAGACGAATAAAAGTTGATCGAAACAGTTTTTATTTAACGACAGGAAATGCTGTATTAAGGAATATTTTTTTAACGTTCCTTTTAAAATGCATTAACTTGTAACAGTGTTTCACGTTTCAACGTAAAACGTAACCTCTCTCTCTTTTTTTTTTTTTTTTTTTAAGCGT